>JAQQSW010015798.1:0-11809 GCA_028646575.1 Pseudocheirus occidentalis | reverse complement strand
AAGATCTAATAGGGGAAGATACATAAAGAAGCAGAAAAGGTGGGGAGGCTTCAGGGGGTACACATTGGGGGAGCATGGTTTTCCTTGGAGTTAAAGCCAAGCAGAGATTAGTTACCTAAAGGGTTGGGAGCCTTTTATAAAGGAAGGCTTTGGGAGGAGTTTAATGCTTTGTCCTTCAGCCTTTTTAAAAGGGGAGAGAGGCAACTGAGGTGAGTTGAGAAGGGGTTGAGTATCAATCAATGATATTGAAATATTTCAAAGATTAATTCATCTTGATGAACTTTATCAATATCTATCAAGTAGCTTTGGTGATAAACATAGTGATGAGATTTCAGGTGACTTAGTTTATCCTGGGCAGGATGGTGAAGGGAAGACCAGTGGGGAATAGAGCCATGGAATGAAAATCAACAGAATTGTTGATGAGAAATAATATATACTAGATGTATAGTAGAAATAGTATAATAGAAAGACTAATGGATTTGGAGTTGGATAACATGGGATCAAATCCTACAACTGATGCTTACTATATATGAGGCCTTGGGCAAATCACTGAAATTCTCTAAGCCTTGACTGAATGTAGCTAGAACCAGATTTAAAGGTAAGGGAGAAATCTTTAACCAAATAGATAAAAAGATAATTGAACATAGATAAATGTTGATACATGGCTTTTCAAGTCAGCATGCCTTGGAGGGAATCCATCCTTATGTATATTTAGTTGGTCCCCTTTCTTTTTGAGTTTGACATCACTGCATGATGCCATGCTGGCACTAGGTGGGTAGAAGGCTGGACTCAGAGTTAGGATGATCTGGTTTCAAATCCCACCTTTGTCTCTGAATGTAGTACTATTTACCCTATGCCATTTCAGAGCACTTAGCTAAGTGGTGAGTTTCTGAGTTGCCCCTCTGACATAAAATGCACTCGAAAAGCTACTTGATAGATATTGATAAAGTTCATCAAGATGAATTAATCTTTGAAATATTTAAACATTAGCCTAACTCCTTGAGGACAGGGACTGCTTTGTGTTTTGATTTTGTCTTACCAGTGCCTTGTATCATATTTTCCCCATAGGCTATTCATGTACATTTGTAGAATTGAATCAATTTGCAACATTTTTTAACAAAAGAAATTATAAGTACTCCCCCCCCCCATTTCCCACCTTGGAAATACAAGTTATAGACATAGATTATAATCAGAATATTCCTAAAACTCACATGATCTCTTCAGGAATTGATGGGAATTTTCTCTGTGAAAGACCTGTAAGATTAGCTTCAGTGGATACCTTTCAGCTCAAATATGTAAACTGGTATCTGCAGCATCTAACCTTTACAAAAGTGTTCATCTTACGGTAATTTGGACGTGCACCACTCCATATAGAGCCATTCATTGTCCAGTGTGTTAGAGGATGATGTATATTCTGTAGTTAATGGAGTTGAATAGATCTTCACATTTCACAGCCCAATGAACGTGTACTCCATTTTCTCCCTTGAAAGCTGGCTCTTGTGGCAAGACTTTTTAAGAAAGTGTTTTTATACATTAAAGATAAATTCATGACTTTGAGAAACCAGTAACATGTGCTTGGAGATGAACAGAGAGGATGGGAATGTTACACTTAGGGACATGTAATTATTAGTATTAGCATAACTGCTGGACCAAATTCCCTGACATTTCTGAATTATTTCTAAACTAATACTGGTGAGGGGAGTTAGAACTCATAGTGTGCAATTGTTCATCAAAAGAAATTCTAGAGTCATTGTTTAGGGATGAAAAGGTATAACCCTTAAATAGCTACTTAGAGGTCAAGAATCTCCAGCCTATAAAGAGAAAGACACTTTATAAAATACAATCATTCAGGGGACATCCTGGAAATTTGGTTGTATTTTTTCATAAGTATTTTTTTTGCTATGTGGAATATTTAGCATAGCAAAACAATTACAAAGTAGATGATTTCTCTTTCCTTTTCTAACTCTGCATTTATTTCCATTGCTAACTCTAATTTCTAAAACTACATGTTTTTTAAGAGCCTCTGCTTTCAGAGATTCTGCAAAAGCAAAAAAAAATGGAATAAAATATTTGCATAATAGTGTATACTAGGTAATGGTGTTGAGGGTTTATCTTTTGTAGGTCATGATGACATGACAAATGGAAAGCCCATGATGCCTGGTAGGCTACCTTGTCCACAAAATGGTAAGAACATCCTGACACTGAAAACTGAGAAAAAGGCAATGGAACTGGAAAGGATGCAAAGATTGTGAAAGCTATTAGGGGGAAAAAGCTAAAGAAAATGAACCAACATTTCTTTTTATATATAAAAAAGTAAAGTTATGCTAACTAGACTTCAAATGGAAAAAGAAAAGCCTTATTAAAGAAGATGGATTGTAATGAATCCAGGACTATTGGGCTGATGAATTTGAGGCAAAATGAATTAAGCAATAGCTGGGGATGGAGAGATGGTGGCATGTAGGATATGAATACTCTTATGAATGGTAGACTGAAAGGTCAGTTCATGAAAACTGAGGAGGCTGAAGAACTGGGAATCTAGTATGTTCCAAGCAGTCAGGGATTGGGGTAAAGGAAACAGTGATCTAAGTACTGAATTGATTAGGGAAGGAAACATGAGCATAGCTAACGTCAACAAGAGTTTGGACAGGTTAGAATGACTTTAAAGGACAAGTGCTCACTGAGTGATGGGTAGTGGCAATCAAAGATTAAGTATGATAGTGGTGTGCATGCGTGTGTTTGTGTGTGTGTGTGTGTGTGAGACAGAGAGAGAAAGACAGAGACAGAGAGACAGAGAGAAAGAGACAAAGAGAGACAGAGAGACAGAGAGAGAGAGACAGAGAGAGAGGACATGAGAGAAGGGGTGATAAGATACATAGATGATGCCAGAACAGAGATAAGTCTCAGTAACAATAAGGAAGTGGAAGAAATGTGAGAAGAGGATAAGTTTTGTTAACAGTATAGTAGGAATCTAGACCTCACAGCAGAAAGGGAGGACAGAAGAAGATGAGGCCTGGAGAGAGCTAGCTCTGATCTGGATACAGATGAGAATGTGGGGAGAGCTACTGGAGAAAAGGGAGGCTTGCCCACACAGGAAGTCATCATGAATTCCATAGATTAGAGGAGCAGGAAGGATTTTCTAGATATAGTGAATGGGGAGCACCAGATAGATATGGAGAGGGTAAATATACTCCAAGGTTCTAATTAGAATAATATACAAGTGCTTCTACCAATCCTGGCTCAGGGGGTACCCTCTCAATTGACTTAGTTTGGAGAAAGGGGAAAAGGGAGAGAATTTTACAGGAAAAGCATCAAATGGAACCATTACTACCTCCACCACTGCTGTTGCCACCACCACCATCATCATCAAACATTTGTTGATATTTATAAAGGTCTCAGTGCTTCATGCTAAGGAGGCCAAGAGAAAAGGATGAGATATCCATTTCCATTTCCTGACCTCAAAGAGTCACTCTTGGGGGCAGGTACATGATGCCAGTATATACCATCTCTGCTGATGTTCCCACTATCCCATGATTCCATCATTCTGTATGGCATAAGTACATGTTGTGACTCAGGTCATCCCATTTAATTCAGGTCCACGTGTCAGGCGATGCAGTAAAAATGCCTCCCACAGGAGAATGGAGGGGTGCCAATAGTCTCCTGTGTGATAGCAGCTTGGGGCTGAATGAAAGTAGAATTATAGACAGTGCTCTGGAGGGCAGTGTGCCTCAATGATTGTTAGCATCTGGCTTTGAGGAACTCTGACATTCTAGTTGTTACACAATCACTATTACCCTTTTCAAAGTGGGCATTCTGTGATTCAAGAAAGGGAGGCAAGAGAGAAACTTTCAGCATTCTGTATGGAAAATCCAAATTTACTTATGGAAAGTTCTAATCCTTAGGAAGTTTTTCCTTTATCAAGCTTAGATGTACCTCTCTTCAACTTCCACACAATGTGCCAAGTTCTGCTCTTTGAGGCCAAGAAGAACAAGCTGAATCTTTCTTTTGTATAATAGGTCATCTCATATTTAAGAGAGTTAATCATGCTCCACTCCCACCAAGTCTTCTCTCTCCAATATAAATATACTCCATGATGGAAGTTTTTGGGGGAAATTCACATTAATGGCTTAGAAAGAGTACAAAAAATTCCATGAGGCAACAGAGAATGAATAATTAGAAAAGTAGGCAGGAATCCGATAAAGTATGGCATGTTGAAAACCAAGGAAGGAAGTGTTATCCAAGCAGAGGGTGGAGGTAGCCAACAGTGTTAAATGTTGTAGCAAGATCAAGAGGGAGGAAGACCACCAAACAAAAAAGGATGCTGGACTTGGCAAGTAGAAGGCTGTTTGTGATTTGGAGGGAAATGCTTCAGTAGAGTGGTAAGGGTGAAAACCAGGACACCAGGGGTGGAGATGAGAGCAGGTGCTGAGAAAGTGGAAGAAACTATTCAAGAAATTTGGCCATGGAGCAGAAGTGAAGGATGGGTTTGTTCCTGGATGGGGCAGAAAGATCAAAGGAAGGCTAAATTTTTTTAGGATTGGGGAAGCCTGAGCATATCTGCAGAAAGTTCATGAGGAAGTGAAAATCAAGCGATCAATCAACAAGCTTTTATTAAGAATCTGTTATGTTTCAGGCTTCCTGTAAAATGGGGATAATAATAGCACCTCCCTTACAGAGTTGACATAGGAATTACATGAGATGATGAATATAAAGTGATTTACAAACCTTTGAACACTATATAAATATTAATAGGCACAGTGATTAGAAGCATGAAGTCAGAAAGACCTGAGTTTAAATTCAGCATCAGACATTTACTAGCTAAATGACTCTGGTCAAGTCACTTCATCCATTTCAGTTTCCTATTCTATAAAGTGGGGCTAATAATAGCACCTGCTTCCCAGGGTTGTTATAAGTATCAAATGAGATAGTAGCTATGACTGTGCTAAGCACTAGGAAGATAGAGACAAAAATGAGACAATCTTTGTCTTCAACGAGCTTACATTCCAGAAGTAGAGAAAACATGTACACATAGAGATATTCACAAAATTGACAGAAGGTGATTGGGGCAATTGGAAGAGGGAGTAGACATCCTCCACCTACCTTCTACTACTCAGAAGATGCTGAATCAAGTCAGGAAGTCTCAAAACGATGGCAACTGGATACATTATAAATTCATGTTATACAACTTCAAGTGGGCACTCAATGCAGCAAGGCAATCCTTTTATTGTTTCCTAATTAATTCCCTATCTCATTGCCTACAGAAACTACTCCAAACTTGCCTTCTCAAGTTTCCCATACCTCCCCTGTATCCTCTTTATCAACTGAGGACCTTACTTCTTACTCTACTGGAAAATATACTTATTGTCTTCTTCCTTAGACCAGAAGCACATTACAAGCTAAGGACTGTTTTATTCTTTGTACTTGCATTCCTAGCACCTATTACAGTGCTTAGCACATAGTAGGCTTTTAATTATTGTTGTTCATTCTTTGTTTTTGAAGATGATCAATGACATTATATGTCTTGACTTTCACATGACTTGAACTTAAGTGAGGCTAGGGTACACAAAATCATCAGCCTCACTCTCTCTTCCAATCATTGAAGTCCAGTGGCAGTGGCAAAAGTCAAGATAACAGGTAATGGCCAGGGATGCAGTACATCACTTTGGCATCTTCGATGTCTGACCAAGCTCTAATATTTGTTGATTGTTGATTGATTGACTGTAATTCATCACTAATACATATACCATGTGTCTTTCCATTGCCTCGTTTCCTACTCTATAAAATGGGAATAATAATAACACCTGCCTCCCAGGGTTCTTGTAAGGATCAAATGAGGTAATAATTATGATTCTTGGAGTCACATAAAATTTTGACTCTTCTGAAATCATGATGTTCTATTGATTGCAACCATATAAAACTCCTTTTCAGGGGGGGTAGGGAATGGATAACTAAGAGATGAGCACCTGATATATAGCACAATATCTGACACACAGTAGGTATTTGATAAATGCTTGTTGTACAATTGAATACTGAATGAAAGCCATTAGAAAAATAAAGAAATGAGAGAAAAACTGTCATTTCTAAGCAACATTAACAAGGTCCATTTGGCTAAACTACAGAATGTATGAGAGGGAATAATGACGCTAAAAGGTAAGTTGGAGTCACAATTCCTGAAACAGATTTTGGAGATTGACTTGGCTTTAGAAAGGTAAAAGGATTGCTCTTCCACTGTAGGTAGAAGTCTGGGAAGGATTAGTGAATAGTTGATAATGAGAAGAAATTCTGAGGACTGGAAAGAAAAGTTAAGGTAGGTTCTGCCAGATGATGTCAATATTTTCAGGGAATTAGCAGGACGTAGGGATTGGGAATAAGATGGGAAGATTATAGAGAGAAGAAATATTTGTTACAGTCTCCATAGGGTCCAAAATAAGGAGTAGATAGTAGTATGATTCCTACATAATGCTGTCAATACATTTTTTTCCTCAAAAACTTGTCCTCAATTCAATCAATGTATAGTTATTGAGGACCTGTTAACATTAGAGGCCCTAGGCCAGGCACTCACCTAAGAAAGATGCTATTAAACTGTGGTTTGCAACTCTCCCCCAAAGCCAAATATTTGGTGGCAATAATTATTAATAATAATTAAGAGAAAATGCAGCCTAGAAACAGCAAAGTGAGACCCTGGAAAGAGCACTGGGCCAGGAGCTAGGAAGACTTAAGTTCAAATCTGGCCTCAGACATTTATTAACTATGTAACCCTGGATAAATCACTTAATCACTGCCTGCTTGAGTTTCCTAGTCTGTAAAATAGAAATAATAACACCATCTACCTCTCAGGGTTGCTTTGAAGATCAAAGGAGATAATATTCATAAAGTGCTTAGCATAATGTCTGGTACGTAATAGGGATTTAAAATGTTTGTTACCAACGAGCAAACAAAGAAATAAACAAATGAACAAATAAATAAAATGTTTATTGCCTCTCCCCTCCCTGGCCCCAGTATAAAAAGCATCAAGAGAGTTCCCTCCCCACGAGAATGTTCCCTATGTTTAATACTCATCCCAGCTCCACCTCCACTATCCCAGCAATCCACAAAGGTAGACACAGCACATACAGCACACGTCCATCATGGCTGGACTACAGTATTTAACTTTCTTTTAGTTTAAAGTGATGTAATGTATTAGAGACATTCATATCTTTCCTCCCCAAGCATTGCCTTCCTGCCAGACCTGAGGGACAGATCAATAGCTGTTAAGTTAGCAACAGGTTTGATGCTCCTGAAATGGAAGGAACCACGAGAGTCCGGGCATGATGAATGACCGAACAAACAGATCTTTGAACCCACTAGACACAAGTAAAAGTTAAGTGCCAGCAATATTGCCTGGGAAGAAGTGAGTCAAGAGACCAGCCGCAGGAAAGCTCATGCCAGTGTTAGAGCTGAAATTGAAGAATGGCTCATTTAAAGTAAGTTCGGGTCAAGTGTTTCCTGACCAAGAAATCCAACTGTTCAGTGAAAATGTCCAGGTCACCAAGCACTCAGTAGGATATTAGCTCTTTGGAGGTGGTTAGAAACACTGTATTTTCATTAACTGAGAAAAAGAACATTTAACCTCTCACTGCTGACTAGTTGACATTTACCCTGGAGGCTAAGATAAGGCCAGGTGTTGAGAGAAATGAGAAGAAATCATTTTTTTTCCAAAGGAGGTGATACAAGCATGAATTTATGTGGTGACTTGGATTTTTCTACAGAAATTAGAGGGACGAGTTATTGTAATCACTGCTCATTAGAAAAGAGGTTCATGCCACAAAACAAACTACCAACCTACTGGCTCCTTGTCCAATTAGCAAATAGACCAAAATAACTGCCAGGGTCAAGCATTAAGATTTTAAATGGTTTGTTTTGTTGTTGTTTTTGTTGTTGATACTATTGTTTTGCTAAGACAGGGGTTATGGGTACTAGAGAAGCATTTTTGTGCATTAATTCCAACTCTACCAATGACAATGAAAGTCTTATTCACATAAAATTCTTTGATTTTTTTTTGCCTCTCTTCAAATATATAATAGAATAACACTGGAAATTCAATGATATTTTGTAAGCTTAAAGAAACTAAGAACTGTAGCAATGGAAAACATTCCAAGGGATCAGAGGATCATAGATTCGGAATTTGAGAGGACATCTAATCTAGCCATCTAAATATTTCAGAAGGAAACTGAGGCCCAGATAATTTAAATGGCTTGCTCAATTTAGTACAGCTAGCAAGTGACGGAGTCAAGTTTCAAACCTAAGGAAGACAGCATTTTCTAACAACCAGATGGAACACATAGAAGTGCAGTGACCATGGTCTTTATCAACATATATTTATGAATGGGTTGAATCTGATGATGAAAGAAAAAAAAAAGCGTGGTCATGATCTACATGTGTAACTGACAGGCCTAGGATGGGAGGTGCCATACCCAACGGCCAGGAAATCATTGGTATAGTGTGGTCAGTGGGAGATAAGACATTTTAGAGATCCATTTAATATAGTCCAATGAAGAATGCTCAGTCAAGAGATCCAATTTTAATTAGTGAAACGGTAATGTTAGAACCATTGCAATCAAAGAAGGACTCGTGCCTAATTGTTTTGGAACTAAAAATTAGCCTCTCTGGTTTCCCTCTCTTTTCCACTATCTCAGAGGTTTTGCATTAAGTTATTTTCCATCCACTGACTTACATCAGATAAGAATTAGGTCCCCTTTTGAATGGCAACAGCTGAATCAGCAGTGAATGAATCTGAGTATGATTTCTGTTCCAGAGTTAACCCTAGGAAAAACTTCAAGTCTCAACTCAAACCCTGAGGTTTCTGTCTTGAGCTCAAATGAATATGTCCATTGGCAAAAGGCACTTCTAGGGAGAAATCACGACCTCCTGATCTCATCCTAAATGCAAGCTTTCTTTTTGTTTTTC
Organism: Pseudocheirus occidentalis; assembly: GCA_028646575.1. Taxonomy (NCBI): domain Eukaryota; kingdom Metazoa; phylum Chordata; class Mammalia; order Diprotodontia; family Pseudocheiridae; genus Pseudocheirus; species Pseudocheirus occidentalis. The sequence continues at coordinate 2,866 of JAQQSW010015798.1, read as the reverse complement.
ACATGGTCTAGACTTAGAGGAGTTAAAAATTTCTTGGTAACTCAGTACCATGAGATTCAGTGGCAATTCTATAGGCTCAAAATTCATCATAAGCAGATCGATGGGGTGCTCTTAATTAACCATACAGTTATGTTACCATTAACAAAGAAGTAACTGGCCTTTACAAATAATATTCAAAAATATAATACTTAAAATGATATGTTTAAACACACGCACACACACCAAAAAACAATTTTTTCAAATTATTCCAAACCTTCTCTATGAGCCCTCACAAAATACACAAAATATTTCCTGATGAAATTACAAAGATTTGAAAGCAAATCGCTGGTTCACCTCTTCTGTCATAGTTAGGTAACTACAGGACCAAAGGTTTACAATTAGAATGAGAGCTTAGAGGGCATTGACACCAGCTTGCTGATTTACAAAAAAGGAACTGAGGCCAACACAGGTTAAATGACTAACTCTCATAGGGCCAGACAGGTACTAAGTGTCTGAGACAGGATTCTAACCTAGATCTTTCTGAGTTGAAGTCACGTCTCCATCCACTAGACCATACTTGATCTTTCTGAGTTGAAGTCAGGTTTCCATCCACTAGACCATAACCTTTATATTGTTGGACACCACACTCCATGAAACATTTATGTAAGATCAAGCTCAACTTTCCTTGATGTGTCTGTGTCATATCAAATTTTCTCTTTGCAAACAGAGAGTCCAGTAGCTACATTCTTCTTCTTCTTCTTCTTCTTCTTCTTCTTCTTCTTCTTCTTCTTCTTCTTCTCCTTCTCCTCCTCCTTCTTCTTCTTCTTCTTCTTCTTCTTCTCCTTCTCCTTCTCCTCCTTCTCCTTCTCCTTCTCCTTCTTCTTCTTCTTCTTCTTCTTCTTCTTCTTCTTCTCTTTCTTCTTCTTCTTCTTCTTCTTCTTCTTCCTCTTCCTCTTCTCCTTCCTCTTCCTCTTCTTCTTTCTCCTCTTCCTCTTCCTCTTCTCCTTCCTCTTCCTCTTCTTCTTTCTCCTCTTCCTCCTCTTCCAATTCTTTCCTTTCTCCTTCTCCTCCTCCTTTGTCTCTGTATATACATATACTCATATCAGCTCTGTGAGTTGCTACAGGCATTGTTATAATACCCACTTTACAGATGAAGAAAGCAAAGGTTCAGAAAGGTTAAGCAACTCATACTGCTAGTAAGTAAGAGGAGCAAGTCCAGTACACTTTCTGCTTTCTACATTACTACTACTTTTCTTTTTAAATAATTTATTATTTTTAACATTATTTTCTTTCTTTATTTTGAGCTCCTAATTCTCTACCTCCCTCTCACCCCTTCCTTATCCACTGAGAAGAAAAGCAAAATTATATCAATTATTCATTTAAAATCATGCAAAACATATTTCCATATCAACTTGTTACAAAAAAAATAAAGTGAGGAAATTATACTAAAATCAACATTCAGAGTTCCTTAGTTCTCTCTCTGGAGGTGGACAACATTTTTCATCAGGAATTCATGGGAATTGTCTTGAATAATGGTTTTGATCAGAGTAGCCAAGTCTTTGACATTACATGCTGTTTCTGTGAACAATGTTCTCCTAGTTCTTCTCACTTCACTCTGCATCAGTTTTTATAAGTCTTAACATGTTTATCTTTTTTCCCTGAAACTCCACCCTTGTCTCTAGTTAATGTTCTTCTGATAGAAGAGCTATGTAGATGATATCCTAATAGCTTTATCATAGAGGCAGTGAGGTGACACAATAGCTAGATTGTTGGCCTGGTGACAGGAAGACCTGAGTTCAAATCCAGCCTCAAATATTTACTAGCTGTGTGAACCTGGACAAGTCACACATCTCTGTCTGCTTCAGTTTCCTCAATGGTTAAATGGGTATCAGAATAGCACCTACTTTCCAGGGTTGTTGTGAAGATGAAGTGAGCTAATATTTTCAAAGCATTCAGCACAGTGTCTGGCACATAGCAGTCCTTAAATATTTCTTTCTTCTCTGTCATCTCAAGAGAAAGTGAAGACCTTTCCCTACATCAGGTGGATTTGATTCAGACATAGACAAGAACCACATAGTATGGGCAATATAAAATTTAAATTTGTTTTCTTGTTTGCATCATTCATTTCCATGAGATTTTTGAGTTACAAATTTTCTCCCCATCTTTCCCTTACCCCAATCTCAAAACAGCACTACCACTGTAAAGCCCCTCCCCCGATCTGCTCTCTTTTGTACCCTCCTCCAACACCCCTGTAACTTTCTGGTAGGGTAGGGAGGGTCTCCCTATCCCAGCCCCTATATATCTTAATTCCTAGTTGCATGTATTGCAGAGCTTTAAATTCTAGATTCTTTCAATTCCTCCCTTGTCACCCACCCCCACTGAAAGGACAAGCAATTCAATACAAGATGTGCATATGTAATTATGCAGGACATCTTCACAGTGGACATATTGTGAGAGATTGGTTATATGTCCCTCCTTCCTATCGTGCCCCCCCTTGTTCTGTTCTCTACCCTGTCCCTGTCCCTTTACTGAAGTGTGTGCTTCCAGTAACCCTCCCCCAGACCCTGACCTCCTTTCTGTCATCACACCTCTCATCCCCATGCCCCCTACTCTCCTGTGTGGCATGATACCCAGTTTAGAGTTTATGTTATTCCTTCCCTAAGCCAAATTCAATGAGAGTAAATGACAGTAAAGTTGTAACAGTTATCCCTTGCTTCTTCTATATGGGATGATTAACCCTATTCTGTCTCTCCCTGTCTCTTCTTATTCTAATCTTCTCCCACCTCAGAATTTCACCTTTTAAAGTATCATCCCTTCCTATTCAATTGATTCTGTGCCCTCTATGTACACATATACACACATGCTCAGATATGTATTCATACACATA
>JAQQSW010015797.1:0-11810 GCA_028646575.1 Pseudocheirus occidentalis | reverse complement strand
AAGTACAAGAAAATGATTTTATCATGGAAATAACTATTTTTAGCTACCAAGTGAAACAAAAATGTGAATTCATCCACAAATATTTATTGAATTGAATTAAAATTAAATCAGTTTCTATTACTAATATCAGATGAATTTGAGATCCTCTAATTATCTAATACAGTACTTTTGAGATTAAGATTGATTCTATATCATTTTCTTATTCATCTTATTTAAAATTAATTTATTTTTGTCCTGTAATTGCATATCATGGTTCTTTGTCTCCAAACTTAGTTCAGAGTTCAGAGTTCAACTGGCCTGTAACAGGCTAAGTTTAAAAACCCAGCTCTTCAGCTCAATTTAACAGAATCTAAAAAAGATCTTGAAAAGCAAGAAAATTATAATTAATCTCATGATGAAATGTCTCAAGGAGAAATATAAAACCCTATATGGGTTCAAGAAGTTATTTCCAAAACCCAAACTGGACAAGATTTAGTAGATTCAAAATTCAACATTAAGTCAGCAGTGTGATTATTGAAACCAAAAAAGTCAATGCTGGTTCGGGTTCTGTTAAGAGTTACCCAACTTCCAGGACTAAGAAGGCATTAGTTTGACAGTAGCTCAGTTATTATACTGTAGGCATCACATATTAGAAAGAGGATTGATAGACTGGGGAATGTCCAGAGGAGAACAACCACAGTGAGGAGATATCTGAAGCCTTTTCTGCCTGAGGATGAGTTGAAGGCACTAGGGATGGGTTGTATAAAGAAAAAGGGTTGGGAAATCGTGCCACCAGTTTTCATGGACTTAAAATGTAGAAGAGGGATTCAACATGTTCTATCTGGAGCCAGAGGACAGAATAGGAAGCAAAGGACAGAAATTACTAAGAGGACAATTCCAGGGTGGGTTTGGGAGAAATATCTTAATCATTCATGTTCAGTCATTTTTCAGTTGTGTCTGACTCTTCATGACCCCATCTGCTGTTTGCTTGGCAAAGATACTGGAGTCATTTGCCATTTCCTTCTAGAGTTCATTTTAGGATGAGGAAACTGAGGAAAAAAAGGGCAAGTGATTTGCCTAGGGTCACATAGCTGGCAAGTGTCCAAGGTAAGATTTGAACTCAAGAAGATGCCTAACTCTAGGACTGGCACTCTATTCACTCCACCACCTAGCCACCCATCTTAACAATTAGAAGTAATCAAAAGTGTAACAGGCTGTCTTAGTAGGATACAGGTTCTTCCCTCACTGGAAGCCTTCAAGCAAAAGTTGGACAAGTACTTATCAGCTAGCCTGTACTGAGAATTCTTGAAGTGGTGGGGAGGGGAGATAGATTGATTTAGATCAGTGGTTCTCAAGCTTCCTAATGCTGTGTCCCTTTAATACAGTTCCTCATGGTGTGGTGACCCCCCAACCACAAAATTATTTTCATTGCTACTTCATAACTGTAATTTTGCTACTGTTATGAATCATAATGTAAATATCTGATACGCAGGAGGTATTTTCACTGTTACAAATTGAATGTAACCCACAGGTTGAGGACTGCTGGCTTAGATGATCACTTAGATCCAGCTCTGAAATTCACTGATTCATTATAGTCATGATTTTGATTTGTTTCCCATCCCAAGAAAATGTCATAAAATATTGCTCTTTGACATCCTTTGTCTGCTTCTATTATTTTATTACAGAGTCATTTGTGAGAAAAAGGAAAGAAATTGGATTTTTTTTTTACCAAAAGGCTTCTTTTGTAAGTTTGAAAGACAATATGGTATGTTTGGAAATACACTGAATTTAAATCAGAGGACTTGGATTGCGGTTTCAATTTTTCTGTTACTACCTTTCTGGCCTTTGACACATTAGCAGGTATACTTAATGTATTGTGTGTTATGGATTTCCACACCTCTTCTCCATCCCCACATTCCCCATATTGGAAGTTTGGTGAAGCTTGTGGACCCCTTATCTGAATCATGCTTTTAAATAACTGAAGGAAATGTTAAATTTCAGGTGGAGGTTAATGAAAATAAAATTGATATTTTACACCCATCCATATTCATGGATCTCTTGAAATCTATTCATGGGCCCCATGAAATCTGTTCTTTTCATGTGAAAAATATGTGACTGACGCTGTGTTATTTGTACCAACGTCATGCTCACCCAGGATTGGTCTTCTATGGCTCATTGTGCTTGTACACAAACCTAAGAGAGTGGGAAACCATAAGATTCAAGAGTAGCCAGCGTGGCTACGACTGAAATGCAACAGAAGTTTCAATTTAAAAAGAAGTGGGTCTAAAACAAGAACAGTGAAGTCTTAAAGAAGAGTGACCTCACTTTGTTTATGTTTCCCTTTGCCTGGCAGCACAGTCAAGCTGAGTCAAGGTAGACATAAGCCGAATCCATTTAGGACCTCTAAGATCAAAATGTGAATGGACTTGGGGCAAAGGGTGGATGGAACTATGCCTTTTGCCTTGTAGGGAACCAGACTACTACTACTTGTTAGCATGGCATCTGGAAACATGAGGCAGTGGCTCAGAGTCAGTCTAAGAAAGTGTGAGAATATATTAAAAATGCAATCAGTTAAAAGAGACAGCGAACTTCCAGGTGCATAAACATCTGGATATGATTTTGTAAACAATCTGCCAGAGTGGACAGCAGGTGAGAAAAGTAAAATTATTTTCATATTTATAGTTTTTACAGGGAAACTATGTGGGTGGTTTATGGAATCAGCATGGGACTGGGTGAATAAAAGTAATTTAGTAATCTATGGGATACAGTATACACAGAGAAAAATAATTATAGTACCTTATAATTATAAGAGAGGTGATACGGCATAATGGTTAGAGAACTAATCTCAGAGACAGTTCTGAGTTCAAATGTCACCTTTGACATCAACTGTCTGTGTTACCCTTGTAAGACTCAACTTCTCAGGGATCTGACAAGTCTCAGATTAAATGTGCAGAGAAGGGGTTGTCTGGGGAGAGTGAAAACTTCTCAGGCAGTTTTGGATTAACTCCCCTACCCCCCAATACTTCTGTCAATCAGCAGAGAGCCCTTTCTGATTTCCTGCCTTTGTGGGCCCCTCCTCCCATCCAGTGGGAGTTAGAGACAATCCAGGCTCACTCCTCCTCCCTTGTTTTGGGACCCTTCCTCCCTTTCTCGTGCTGTCAATTAGCATCATTGTTCTTTGTAAACCTATCTTCAGCCACTGGGAAATAGTGGTGGGCGTCTCTGTGACATGCCATTGGGGAAGATTTGGTGTGGAGACTCAAGTCTGCCTCTCAGCCAATGAAAGAGGAGACAGTCAGGAAGGGGGCTTGACTGCATTAGGGAATAAATTCTTGTTCTGTCTTCTTTAATACACCTCTTCTTCATGATGAATCATGGGGAAGACCACCCTTTTCTTCTGGGGAAGAGAATAAACTGTTTTTATCCTAAGACATCTCTGAATTTTTAATTAAATTTTAGGATGGGGTTTTTCATCCCAAACGGGACCAACCAGCATTGGTAGAGGGAATTTACTCACCTGGCAATTCCCTGTACTAGTGAAATCAGAGTCCCAGTCCTTATCCTTTACATTCTGTAGCATTGCATAAGTGTGGCCAGCTAGGTGGCTCAGTGACATCTTCTTGAGTTCGAGTCTGGCTTCAGACACTTACCAGACATATGACCCTGGACAAGTCACTTCACCCTGTTTGCCTTAATTTCCTCATCTGTAAAATGAGCTGGGGAAGTAAATGGCAAACCACTCTAGTCTTCGACTACCACATGTGAGCATGACCTCAACAAATACCACTCAATGACGCTGAGTGAATCTAAGAAAGTGTGAGAATACATTAAAAAAAATACTTGGGTATGAATGAAAAAACAATTCAACAACAAAACAGTGTATAATTTTTACATCCATTTTTCCATTTGAATACCACAAGTAGTCTCTCATATAGGCAAGGCTCTGCCAATTACTACCCTGGTGATATTGTTCCCATTGCTTCACTTAAAGAGATCTGTTAATGGTGCAGCTAGGAGGCGCAATGAATAGAGTACAGACTCTGGAGTCAGGAGAACCTGAGTTCAAATTCTGCCTCAGACACTTAATCCTTACTAGCCATGTGATCTTGGGCAAATCACTTTACCCCAACTGCCCTGCCTTCCCCCTTTCAAAAAAAAAAGATTTGTTAAGCACCTACTATGTGACTGACACTGTGCTAAATGCTTCACAAACCATTTCATTTAATACTCAAAACAACCCAAAAAGGTAGGTGCTATTGTTATCCACATTTTATGGCTGAGGACACTTAGGAAAACAGGTTAAATGACTGCCATTTAATTAAAAGTTAAATGACTTTTAACACAGTTCGAAAGTATCTGAGGTGTGGACGGGAACTGAGTTCTTCCAGACTCCAGGCCCAATCCTCTGTCTAGGCCACCTTGCTGTGGGCCTCATTTCCCCCATGAGGATGTGGGTGCTGGGTCAGATGCTCACTTCTAACTATAATACTATGATTTTCTTGTCATTTTACAAGTGATAACAGCAACGGAGGGGATGGAGACAGCAACAGTTCACATTTCAGCTGGGTGTTAATATTTACAAAGCATGTTTGTCACAATAACCTCGTGATATACACAGTGCGATTATTATTAATTTTTGTTTTTCTTTTTGCATGGGGGAAGGCAGGGCAATTGAGGTTAAATGACTTGCCCAGGGTCACATGGCTAGTCTTGTGTTAAGTGCCTGAGGTCGGATTTGAACTCAAGTCCTCCTGACTCCAGGGCCATGGTGCAATTCTTTTAACCACATTTTACAGATGAAAGAAACTGTCTTCTAAAGGTTAAACAACTTCCTCAGAAGCTGTGGAGGCTAGGGCATGACCCAAGGTTCTCAGGCTCCATAGCTGGTACTATTTTCTGGATCCAGGCCCAGCAATCTATCTGCCAGGCCACTGAGCTAAATCATTATTAAAATCCTATTTTAAGCAGCAGGGTTCCAAATATTTATATAACTATTTTAATGGCTTAGAAAAAACAAAGCCCAAAGTTTTAATGTTTTCTTTCTAAACAGAATGATTCCACCATCTCCTGGTAAATTTTAATATTGATAAACTGATGACCAGTTCCACTCAGAAGGCAGTGTTTCAGTGAATCAACAAAAGGAAACAATATTAAAATGATCTGATTTGATTATTGATATCATCTTAACACTTTCAACCAATGTGTTCTTTAGTACTTTTAGTTCCAAATTTGTTTGTTACTTCAACCCTCTAATTTCCATCTCCAGACATTTGCATGATTCCTTCCTGTAGATGGTTTGCTTCTTTTATGGACAATAAATCCACTGTTTTTCCCCCCTAAATGAAAACAGCTTAGAGCAGCAAGGAACCATTCCAGTGCATATATTATAAAAAGTGATTACAGGCAACTCTTAATTATCCATGGTTAAGAGAAATCAAGGTTATGGATAGCTTAAATCTAAAGATAACCCCAAACTTAATTTTAAACAGTAATTTCAACTTACCATTTTACTAAGCCTTTTATAAGAAACAAAATTGGATGATTTGAGTTTTACCTTCTCTAGTGGAAGTGGCCAAAGGGCACAGACGGAAAAAAATTACATGTAAATATCTATATTCCAGATAATTGGACCCTGAAGAAATAAAGGTTGCCTTTTTTCATTAGTGTTATCATAAAGAAAGAACTGGTAATATTCTACAAGGGATGTGAATACAGGCAAAATTCTTGCTTTCATTGGCCTCCAGATGACATCTTCAAAAGAATCTGCTTGCAGAAGATCTTATTTAATACTTTTTAAAAATTAAAAGCTTAAGTGACAATTAAAAAAAATAAGGGAAAGCCTTGAACAGTAATAGTCCAAACTTGATCCAGAAAGAGGTAAATAAATGATTCATTTAATATAGTCAAGTTTCCTTACAGAAGGAAATGGATTTCCTATTTGAAATATGATTTTTTTTCATACTTTTCTTCAGTTGAGTATTCTGACCCTCCCCATTAATATCAGATTCATCCTCTGATCACTACAGTATTGTGTAACATAATGGTAAGAGCATTAGAACTGGGAGCTATCACTAATTAACTGGGGAATGTCAGGCCAAGTCAGTTAACCTAACTAGACCTCAGCTTTCTCATCTGTAAAGTGGGAATAATAATCTCTGCCCTGTCAATTTTACAGGGTGTAAGGTCATAAGTAGCAGGTAGCTTAAATAGTCATGAAGCATACAAAAGGGTATAAGTAAATGTAAGCTACTAGGATTACCTCATTTAAACTAATTTTAGGAGTGATTACATTTATTTACTTATTTTTATCACTACATAACAGAATATAGAAAAGTTGGCAACTATGAGTCTGAAGTAAAAACATTTTTAAAAAATCTCTGGTCAGTCTCACCATTGAAAGGTGGCCACCATAGGCTGCCAAACATTTGCAGTGTTTTTGTTGATATATTGCTAATGAATTGTGTATGGTCTTCACTGAACTTGAATTTTTAAATGAAAGTTTTACCTCTAAAGTGAATTGTGAGCAGTAAAATGCTGTACCTATTTCTATTTGGACACATTCTCTTTAACACAAGCATCATGACCGTCATCGTTATTTGCATGGATAGAGAGATAGATCTGGCCTCTCAATTGCAAAGACCTAACTTTCCTTTCTGACAGTTAATAGATGTAAGACCTGGGTAAGATACTCAGTTTCCCAGAACCCAAGGTATCTTTCAATACTATAATTTGCAGGCATGTATTTGTAGAAGGATTTCATTTGTTAAAAGTTCCCTAAATGAATGAAATCACGAGTCTGGAAAAATAGTCAAAATAGTCATAAGATTAATGAAAAAGCATCAATTAACTACGTCCCATATACATGATCATCTATAAGTAGCTAGAAGAGAACTCCCAGGGCATCTAGGACAATTTGGGATTGTATAGATGAGGAAAATGAGACAGAAAAAAGTCAGACTGACTCCTCCAAGATTGCGGAGGTATGTGGCAGAGAATATATTTGAACCAAGGTCTTTGGAATTCAGAGACAGTACCATGCTCTGTGCCCAGAAGTGTCCTGTATCCTTTAAGAGATAAAAAGTTTGCAAAGATACCAAATAAAACATTGCAGGAAAAGAGTTCTCTCTTTAGTTTTAATCAGTTCTGAAAGTATAAGTTGGCACATATTTCTAGAATGCATACAAATGCTGATTACCATTCCTTGATCAGTTTAGGAATCTGTTTTACTTGACTATATTTGATGCAAGGATTCTGTTTTGCTTTTTTCTTTTCCAATGTTGGGTAGGGGTAAAAGGGAGAGAAAGTTGTGGAAGAGGACCTAAGTCTTTCTTGGTCACTTCATCTTCAAAGTGGGACTATATGAACTCTAAGGTCCATTCTAGTGACAAATCAATGATTTTACTATTTTCTAGTAGTAAAGGGAAGTAACATTAAATTAAGACTGCAGAGGTAAGCTGAATCCAGTCTGTAATGGACACAAAATGTTTAAACAGAGGAGTCTTTACTTTCTGCTCTAGGCAATAAGTACTACCGAAATTTTTGAGTAACGGAATGATGGCTAAGACCCACAATGTAGGTTATTTTGGTTAGGGAAAAGAGAGACTGAAGCAAAGAAACCAGTTAGGAGACGATACTGAAGGCTCAGGAGAAGTGATGAAGAACCAGGCTCATGTGGTAGCAGTACAGGTGAAAGTAATTGGATGGGTGTCTCAGTTGTTCTGGAGTTAGAATTTATACTTAAGAAAGAGTGTGCAGATCCTATACATGATTGTACACCACTATGGGGGAGGGCAGGGAAGGAATGGGAGAAAATCTTAAACTCAAGTGATTCTGGAACTGAATCTTGTAAACTAAAAGTAAGCAAACAAGTCAATAAAAAATAATATTTGTAAAGCAAAAAAAAAGAATTTATACTTAGCAAATGACTCCGCATGTAGAGGGGCACAAGAGGAAACAATAATTCTGCATTTATGTACCTGAGTGACTGAAGGATGGAGATGCAATCAAGAGAAATAGTGGATGATGGAAGAATAAATGAGTCACTCAGGCAGTAAGCATTTAATAATAATAAATAATAGTTAACATTTGAATGAAACTCACTGTGTGCCAGGCACTGTGCTAAGAGCTTTACAATTATTCTCTCATTTGATCCTCACAACAACCTTGCAAGATGGGTGCACAGATGAGGAAACTGAGGCAAACAGCTCAATCGACTTGCCTGGGGGTGGAGAGCTAGTAAAGAGGATTTTAATTCAGGTCTTCACAATTCCAGGTCTGGCCTTCTATTCTGTGTACCTCCTTTTAGTACTGAGGATACAAAGGATCTCACACACTCATTTTAGGAGACAACATGCAAGTAATTATAAACATACATGATACATACAATGTAAAGAGGAAATAATCTCAGAGGAAGACAATAATAATGGAAGGGAGGATTGTCTGGGGATTGGAAGACCTGTAAATTTCTCTTGAAGAAAGGAGAATTTGCGCTGAGTCCTGAAGGAAGCTGGAAGGAAGAAGAGGTGAGGAGACATAGAAAGAATTCAAGCCATAAGTGATGCCAATGAAAAGACAAAGGATTCAGAGGAGAGCTTTGTTAAAGGAGCAGCAAGAAGATCAGTGTCATATAATACAGGAAGATGAATAAAGTTAAAAAGACTAGAAAAGATAAGAAAAAGTTAGCTTGCTGAAGGTTTTAAAAGCCAATTAGTGAACTTTGTATTTGGTCCTGGAATTGGGAGTCATTGAAATTTATTGAGTGGGAATGACATGGTCAGGTCTGCATCTTATGAAGATGGAGGAAGATAATGAGTTGTTTTGGATCTGAGCATCTCATCCTATTAAGATATTCAGATAAATTTGTTCAGGAAGCAGAAATGGAACTCAGGAGAGAGATAAGATATACAAATATGGATCCAAGAACTATATGCATGGAAATAATATTTGAATCCATGAGAAGTAATCAAGAGGAATAGTACACTAACAGAAAAGGCCCATGGCAGTGCACCATGGGATGCTTGTATTTAGGAGGTAGGTGCTGATGATTCACTAAAGGAGACTGAGAAAGAGCAGGGAGATCTATATGAGAACAAGCTGAGAATTATTCCATGAGAGTCATGGGTGGTGAGAAGAGTTAGAAGAGGGGAGTCAACCATATAAGAAGCTATAGAGAGGAGTCAAGAATGAGGACCAATAAAAACTCATTGAATGCATCAATTAATGGAATGTTGGTGAACATGGAGAGAGCGCTTTCAGTCTCGTAGCAAGATCAGAAGCTAGACTGTATGGGGTTCATGAGTGAGATGTGAAAAGGAAGAAGCAGTGAGTATAGACAATGCTACAAACACCATCCCTGCAGTTAATCTGTGACTTAGAGAAGAGATATAGATGTATAACTGGAAGAGACGGAAGGGATAGATGAAAGTTTCTGAGTATTTTTTCTTTTTTTTTCTTTTTTTTAAATAAAGGGTAAAAGGATATATTTATATGAAGGAAACTATAGAAATTGAGAAACTGAAGATGAGATGAGTGAGAAGAGGGAAAGGGTGGTCATTATAACTAAAGGGGAAAAAGTAAAATACTATCCAATATTTCTATGAGTAATGAGAAGCCAACTACTGGGGGAAATGGAAAAGAATGGGACTAAAGGTCCAAGTAAAATCTGGCATTAACAGTTCAGAAAGTTTGCATAATGGTCTTTTTTACACAAAAAGAGTAGAGATTTGTTTTGATTATGAGTAATGATGAGCTTATTTCTCTGCAGAAAGTAATAAGCATGGATGTAGGAGAAAGCTCAGTGTTTGGAATGCTATGGGTTTAGGAACAGAATGAGAAATTTACAAGATCCTTAATAACTAATTTTATAATGCAGTCATAGAAGGCATAATGACTAGATCTATACTTGGAAGTCCATAATTATTTGTATAATTCAGGCCAAGAAACGTCTTACCTGAAATATGGAGATAGTTTATGCAAAGAAAACTTGGTCATAAATTATCCACATAATAACGTTCATTTTCTACTTTAGTTGGCATGTGTAGATATCATTAATGATAAGATAGCTGACAAATCATTACCTCATTATCTTCTCAATAATTGTGGCAGCATTGTCAGTATTATTTACTCCTATCTACCAGATGGAAATAAGAGGGATGAGAAATTATGTGTTTTAGTTAAAAATTAGAGGCACATCAATGGTAAACCCCAAATCCTATCTGAGACATAAGAAGCTCTGCTTACAGTTATCATATTACAGATTAATTCAAAGCAATGAAATTGTTCCATTTCTCATCATCATCTTGAACCAAACAAGTGATGGGACCTGAAGATGTTAGTTGAAAAGTCATAGAAATATAAATAGTCAATGGTTCTTACTGATTCTTTTGCTGTAATGACCTCTACTAGCTATAGGCAAGGGCTGGGTCAATGCCATATACCCAGTCTGAAGAAGTGTATGCAATTGAATCAAAAATTAGAAAAGAAAAGTAATATTCTCACAAAATCCCATTATAAAGAATGAGGTAATTTCTCCTCCAAATGATTCTATGGTCCCTAAAGATATAATGCTATTATAGAAACACATTTAAACAAACATAAAGCTAAATGAACTCATAATATGCTGCTTCAGCTAAGTCAAGCAGGGTATAAAAGTAGAAGGAGGAAGAAAAAATCCCACAGTCAAAAATGGAAAAAATGGAGTATTTAGATTCTCACTCTGAATTTTCAATGATTTGGGCCTTTTCTAACTTAAAGAAATTCCTCAGCCTTTTAAACTCTGGTTATACTACATCCTTCAGAGATTTTATGTTTTCATACCAAAGAACAACTTTATTGGAAAGGCTAACTTAGAAATTTAATGATTCTTAACCAGAGTTTTTTTTTGTTTCCTCCCATGATTTGTGCATGCAATGTCACTAAAGGTCAAAGACCTCAGACAAAAATAATCAGACCTTTTTTTCTGAAGCCAGGGAAATAATGCCATTAAAAATCAGTAGTTGACATTACACTGGCAATATCTTAGTGCTTAGCACACTGTCTGACCAAAAGTCAGCACTTTATAAATTCTTGATTTGATATGATAAAGTAAATAAAACATATATCAATCTTCCATAAGGCAAATATGTTTTTATATGAATGAGCAATCACATCTCATCATGTTTCATCTGAAAACACAGTTCTCTGATAAACAGCACTAGATACTCTACTAATGCTGGCATTAATATACTTCAATTCTATATCAGTCTTCCTAGAAAAAAGAAAATCTAAATGATGAATATGTATTTAATAGCTGTCTTTTTCCTAAATGCACTGAAGCAGTTACTTGCTATGAAAACAATTCTCTCTCTTCCCAAACCCCCTTCTTATGAGAGATCTTCTTCTCTAACCTCTATTATCCTTTGGTTTTCTTTTTCTGGTTTCCCTCCATTTTCTTTTTTTTTTTTGGTCTTTTTTTTTAAATTTTAATTTATTTTCTTGGTTACATCATTCATTTACACAAGGTTTTGAGTTACAAATTTTCTTCCCTTCTTTCCCCTACCCCCAGCCCAAAACACTGATCCTACCATAAAGCCCCTCCCACAATCTGTTCCCTTTTATGTCCTCCTTGAACGCCCCTCTAGCTTTCTAGTAGGGCAGGGAAGTCTCCCTGCCCCTGTCCCTGTACGTATTATTTCCCAGTTGTATTTGATTGTATAGCTTTAAATTCTAGATTCTTGCAATTTCTCCTCTGTCACCCACTCCCACTGGAAGAAGCAGCAATTCAATACAGGCTGTACATGTGTAATTATGCAGGACATCTCCATGGTGGGCAAATTGTGAGAGGCTGATTGTAT
>JAQQSW010015796.1:0-11810 GCA_028646575.1 Pseudocheirus occidentalis | reverse complement strand
GAGGGTGGGTGACAAGGGAGGAATTGAAAGAATCTAGAATTCAGAAAGCATAGCTAATTTTTTAATAAAACGTTTTTAACATAACTTGCAAACCTTCAACGAACCTCTGTTCTTTAACGTGGCATTTAGACAATTAGTCAACTAGCATTTATTAAACACGTAATATGTGCCAAGCATTGTGTTAAGCATAGGGGATACAAAAGAGGCAAACAAAACAAAACAAAACAAAAATCCAACCCAGTCCCTGCCCTCAAAGAGCTCAAAATCTAATGTGGAAGAAGAAAAATGTCACATTCAAAATACAAGGACAGGTGACCTAAATGAAAGAGGGTGCACTATAAATCAGACGCTATTCTCTAGATGCCCTCAGCTCATGGGTTTCATCTCTTTCATGTTTATCTCTAAAAACAGGAAAAAACAAAACAAAACAAAAAAGGTGCTCCTCTTCCTTTGCCACAATAATTCCTTCATTTTTGCTGCCATTAGATTTCCCTTCTGGTTATCCTCCCCATCTAACATCTTAGAACTCTCCTTCACCCTTTGACTCCTCCTTTTCCCTCTTCCTTTAAACAAAGTCTTTTCCTCATGTTGAAAGACAAAACCAAACCCTAACCTTGTCCTGCTGCTTTCACAAAGTGCTGTATTTAGCAAGATACTGTCTTTAACAATTTGAGGGGGCGGCTAGGTGGCGCAGTGAATAGAGCACCGGCCCTGGAGTCAGGAGTACCTGAGTTCAAATCCGGCCTCAGACACTTAACACAAAAACTAGCCGTGTGACCTTGGGCAAGTCACTTAACCCCAACTGCCCTCCAAAAAAAAAAACAATTTGAGGAGGTTATTCATACTGTCTTACACTATTATTTAGCTGCATGTGTATGTTGTACATACAAGTGGCGTGCTCATTGACAGCTAGAGCCCAGGTATCATGCTTCATTCTATGCCAACCAGCAGGTTGTTAAATGTCTCTGTATTCCACCCTGCCTACTGTTTTGCTTATAACAGCTACTTATTTTGTAGTTGTTGGATCTGAAATGAAGAGTCCACCAGAGATTAAGGACATATATCCACCCCTCCCCACCAATGTGCCTAAGTGATAAGGAGAGAGTCAGAATAGCTATGTGCTCTATATAATGGGAGGGGCAGTCAAGTGGATAGAGTTTCAAATCAGGAGTCAGGAAGACTCATCTTCCTGAGTTCAAATCTGACTTCACACATTTACTAGTTGTGTGACCCTGGGCAAGTCACTTAACCCTCTTTGCATCAGTTCCTCATCTATAAAATGAACTAGAAAAGGAAATGACAAATGACTCCAATATCTTTGCCAAGAAAATCCCAAAAGGGGACATGGAGACTGAAAAAAAATGACTAAGCCACAACTATAAAATAGTGGTCCTAGAGTATGTCCCTGAATGAGTTCCAGGAAACAAAAGTCAAGTTAATTACCTGCTTTCTCACCCATTTATGAGTCCAAAGTGAGCTCTCTCAAAACTTTTGTAGATGTGCAAAGGAAGGAAATGATGAATTCATCTCAAATGAGTGGGTCCTTCACATGCTCAGGTTTTAGGCACAGAGTATTTCATTGGAGTTTCTCTGATAGAGAAAATCTCTATTTTCTATTTGAACTCCCAGGACCCAGATTCTCCTCTGTGCGTGCATATGTGTGTACATATGTATATGTTTGCATGACGAGGTCTATGGGCTTCAGGGGGTATGACCCTGCTCCACGTAAATGTTTAAGGATAGTCATGGCATGCCAATGCAAGGATATCTTAACCTATGATGCATTTAACAAGTTCCTAGGAACCAAAATTTCCATTTTAACATTCTTTATATTGATTAGCCTAAGAAGCCTATTGCTAATCTTCCAAAATTTTTAGCTTCCTACCCTGCCTTGAGCAGGGAAGACCTATTATGATGTCTCTAAATCTCCTTTGCCAATCTGCTGTTGTTGAAACCTCCTCTCTCTTCCATCTGCATTTGATCTACAATGTATTTTGTTGCTCATTTTCTGCTAAAATATTTTAAAGCTTAGATATTTGTTTCTTTTTGTGGGCCCTTCTACAAGCCTATTAATCCTTCTTCTAAAGGTATCTTGGTTCCTCTTATTTTATTCCACACAGAATCTGTTCCTTGGTTCTGTCTTCATGATAAATGTTTCTGAGAATCCTTCTTTTCCAATTTAAATTTGAGCTGTCAGCTGCTCACTGGGTTTCAGATCCCTTATGAGTAGTAACTGGTCCGTCCAAATCAACCTCCCCTCCGTAAAATTCAAATTCTCCACAGCCTTGGTCAGTCTGGATGTAGTTAGCAGCATCACTAGCCTTTTCTTCATGTGGTCCCAGAGTTTAAAGGGACATTGTCAATTTAGTTTACGCCCGTACTTTGTAGGGGGAAAAAGCTTTTACCCAGGCCTATGAAGAATCAAAATGTTTTGTGATTTTTTTAGAAGTCCTATATGCCCCATAAATATTCCCTGATGACTGAGTTTAGACAGACAAAAACTATGCCACTAGGAAAACATTCAGTCAAACTAGGAAGGAGGGGAAAAAATGTATATATGTATATGTATGTCTGAAGAGGCAATCTGTGTCTCTTGTCAGTAATATATATGTGTACACATATATATGTTATATATATATACATACACTTCCTTGTTAAGTTTTGATTTCTGCCCATTTCTCTATCAAAAAAAATTTTAAAGGTCATTGGTTTCTCCCTTTCTTCCATTATCATGGGTATTCTTGACTCAATGATATTTTTATCTTTAATTGACAAAAATTAAACTGAAACCATCAACCTTTGAATTACATTTTGAAACATTACAAGTAACTTGCTGCTCAGCCTTATGCAAATTCTAGTGCCATCTCTCTATTGATTATCTTCAATTTATCCTATATGTAGCTTATTTGTATAACAAGTTGTCCACATATTGTTTCCTCTTTTATACTATGAACTCCTTCAGAGCACAGACTGTTTTGCCTTTCTTTGTATCCCCAGTACTTAACACATGTTAAGTGTCTAGTACACAAGAGGTGCTTAACAAATGTTTATTGACTGACTGCAACCGTTGTTCCTCAGGTGTGCATTATTTTAGTTAGGGTGTAGAGGCAGTTTTCCAGTTTCCATGCTCTTTTGGAACTCGTGCCTTGTCGTAAGGAGAGGTGGGAGGGGACGTCCTAAGATTCCCATCACTATACATATGTTCGGATTCCTTCCAAATGCCTCGGAACCACCCTAGTGTTCCCATTCTCTAGGGAAGAAAGGGTAATCAGGGAACATTTGTGAGATATATAGGACTTTTAAAAGTCATAATACATTTCTTATTATATCTGGGAAAAACTTCCCCATTCCTCCAACTGTGGTCTTAAACTCAATGATTTGATAAAAAGTGTCAAATTTTTGGCATATAAAGAAGGCACATTTCCAATCATTCTTTCTGGCTGATACTGAGCTCTTTTGTGGGAATCCCAAAGGTAGTTTATGGTAATATGAACTCTACCTGTTTAACCCTTGCTGGCCTCATTAAGAGAAGACAGAGTAAGAAGAAAGGGTTGTAGGGCTTTCAGTTCATTTCCCAGATGAAGTTCCTGGACTGCCTGGTTGCAGACCACAATAAGTAGGATCTGAGCACGGTACAGATTTGGAACTACCTGAGTGAAGTGCTTTTGAAATGTCAAAGAGGTAGCAGAGTCCACATAGGGAGAGATAGAGAAAAACAAGACTTCATTAGAAAAGCCCTGTCTGGGTATGTGTGTATGTCTTTTTGTTTGAATAGTTTGAAGTTGTTTTCTCAACTAAAAGCTCTGATTCCCATATCCCCTTGACCTGCTGTGAAAGGGTTTTTATTTATCTGTCCACCTTCGGCTTGGATTAAGAGAAGACTATTCGACTAACTTAAAGAGGAAATCTGGCTGTCTCAACAGTCACTTGACAGCTGAATATTTTAACTGGATGCCAATTTGCACGTAAGTGTGGAAGATTGCAAAGATATTCATCAGGCCAACTCACTCAGCTCCTTCCCTGGCTTGGTAAGAAACCTCTGATTCTGGGGATGGTAAAGGCAGACAGACAAAAATACTTAGGAACAAATGTGTTGTGCTTGACTACTTATGTGCTCATGATCTAAGACAGAGGTGAAAGAATGTGAATCAACTTCTCTGGAAGAAAAACATAATAATTAGTTGATTAATAATAATAGCTAACACTTACATAGCACACTCACTATGTTCCAGATACTCCAAGTGTTTTACAATTATTATTTCATTTGATATAATAATATCAAAGAACGCTGGAAGGAAATTCCAGTCCATACCTGATTTTAAAAGATCATACAGTGCAGAGTCAGGATTCAAACTTAGCCCCTGTGACTGAGATTGTGGGGTTCTGTCCACTGAACCACACTGCATTCTTTGCATATGCCATACTCAGATGGTTTTAAGATGGAGTCAGGAACCAAATGCAGGGAATAAAGGCCTGAATAATGTCAGGCATAATCATATAATGACTTCTTAGGTCTTTCAGGTTTCTTACCACTATCTGAGCCAGTTAACTCGAGGACATTAGAATATTATATTCTAATAAGTGGACTAAAGTCTCAAATATAACTCCTGACAGAAAATAAAAGAAGCTAAAAATTTCTGTAACCTCTGGTTACTGACTGAAACCTATTTCCAAGTCAAACATTTAATAAAAGAGTTGCCATTGGTCATAAAGTAGAATGCATGAAGAGGTCTGGGCAGTTTAATCCAAACCTATACTGTTCACCTCCCGATGACACAATTTAAATAGCTGTTTTAATGGTGAGACGTTGGTAGTATCATCTTATTACATGAGGAATGACGCATGTCTCATTCGTTTATTCAACAAGCGTTTCTGGATTTTTTTTTTATAACATCCTAGGGACAAGTCAATGTGGCATAATGGAATAACATACTGGACCATGCTTTAAACCCTGCCTCTGATAAATACTTACTAGCTATGTGCCATGAGACCATGGGAAAATTACTTTAAAATTCTCAGCCTCAGGCAACTCTCCAAGACTCTAAGTTAGAGTGAATTTTTAATCTAAGTATATGGCGTTCATAAACTGATGAAATCACAGGGTTTTTTTTAATGTACTTGTGTCATAGATCCCCTGGGGATTATAGCAGCAGTCAACAAGTCAGTCAACAAACATTTCTTGAGCACTTATTATGTGCCAAGCAACATGTAAGATATCTTCTCTTCTCTGAAGTTTACTGTTTCCTTGGGGAGACAGATGCATCTAGAAATCTTATTCTGGAATTGTCTTCAAAGCTCTTTCACATTCTTTTGAATAATCTCAATAGAGACAAATCTTCATTCTTTGAGAGTGGATTTAATTTTTGGAAATAGTCGAAAGTCATCTAGAGCCAAGCTCTGTGAACAAAGAGACTAATCAAGCTAGGGGATAATGTTTTTGATCAAAAAATGAGATGCAACAATAAAATAATACAATCAATTTTCTCATGTGGCTCATAACTAGCCTTAACGGCAGCTCGAAAACATAAATTTCCAAAAGCATTTTGAATAGTGTAGCAAAGCCTATGGTTCCCTCTATGTTTTCTCCATTCTGTGCAATAAAAGGATGTAGAAAACAACCAGGAACCCTTGAGAGGCTTTATCTTTCTCCAACCTCAAATGGTACCAGAGAGGAATATATTAGCTCAGTACACAGAGCAGCAGGGCTCAGTTCTCCAGTCTTTCGGAAAGCTGCTGAGGAGCCATTCCCTAAACAACCAGGATAGTAGTGGAACTCAATCAATAGGCTCCCATTGAAGCACTTGAACATCAGCTACCTCAGTTGGAAGTTTCTGTCTTCTGTTTCTATATTCAACTCCTAAGTCTTCTGTCACAGGAAACCCACCTTTCTGCCAGGTATGAACTCAACAATCCTAATACAATTTTTCCATATCCCCCTAAAAGTTATTTGATTTACAGTTTACCAGTTACAGACTTCAAACTCTAAAAAAAAATGCTATCTAGAAATGGGCTGATGAATTACAATGTCCTAAAGTCATTGTTCTCTCAGTAATTGTTCTGCCTTGCCTTCTACTGAAGGCATTCATCTGAGAGGCATTTCTCTGTCAGAGAAGGGACATTTCCTGGGTAGCACCAGCCTTGGTGTTTGCCTCGTGGGATACCCAAATTCAAAAGTTCAGTCACTGGTCTTCTAGAATTTGTTTTTTAAAGTGATGTCTATATCCAGCATTAGGGAAATAAGAGAACTGTTGATGTGATACCTTTCCTCCTACCTGCCCCTGCAGCTAAAGAATTCAAGCATAGAGAGGATCACAAGAGAAGATACTTAGACCTTGCTACCTCCTACAATTACATTATAAGAACCAACAGGAAGGGTATTGCTTGGTCAGCAGTCCACAAATTACATTTGATTTCTGGAGGGAGCCTGAAGCATAGGATGTTACCACAAATTGTGTGGGCAGGATTATGAAGGGCATTGTGGAAAAGAGAAGCTCAGTAAACCATCATCAAAAGGTTACCTTGATGACAATTCTGAGTTCCCTTTTGAGGGGAGATTACAGGCTATTTGAATATTTTATGTCAGTGGTTCTCAACCTTCCTAATCCTGCTGACCCTTTAATAGTCATATGTGGGTGTATCTGCATGTGGGCTGACCCACCTGGAGACGAATAGAGGAGGTTCCTAAGACCATCAGAAATATGTGTTTTCCGATGGTCTTAAGTGACCCCTGTCACCCCTGTGGAAGGGTCGTTCGACCCCAGAGGGTTGAGAACTGTTTTTTTATGTGTTTCCATATTTTACTGTGAGTCTTTTGTTATCTTCTGAATTTTCTGTGGGATGAAAAAAAGGCTGTCCTATACCTAATTCACATTGTTATCTTGAATGCTCATCTAGGAGCTGGGAACCTGTTAGGAATATTTGGAGAAAAGCAGATATAATCTTTACCTAAGTTTTACTCCGGAGATTTTCTAGGGAATTCCATGTAGAGATAATTAACCCTCTTAGGTTAGCCCACCAGGATCAGATACGGTCTGTGTAAGTCTAGAGGTTTGTAACTCATAAAGCTCTAATCAAAGACTACTACTGTGGGAGTTTTAGTGCCAAGGATTAGTGGGATCCTTCAAGCATACTTTTGATCACAGAAAAGAAAACATCATTGATTGTAGGAAAAGTTGTGAGACCCATCTCCCAATTAAACTTTGGGTACCAAGACCTTGGTACATATACATAATATTTCATCATTATCCTTGTACTTTTGCATGTACTGTCTACCATCCCTGGAATACTTTCCTTACCTTTACCCCTAGGAATCTTTGGCTCCCTTCAAGTCTCAGATCAGCCCTTTCTTATATGGGGGTTTTCTTGATTCCTGCCTAATTGTTATTCCTCTTCCTTCCCACCATGGCTAAATTTACTCTGCATTTATGAATCTATTGATATATTATATGATATATGTTATCTCCATGATATATTATATCTCTCCCTTTCCCCCTTACTCCCAACCCCCAGTAGAATGTAAGCAAAATTTAAGCTTCTAGCAGGAAGAGATTGTTTAATTTTCTTCTTTGTATCCCTAGTACCTCATAAAGTGCTTACACATAATAAGTGCTTAATAAATACTTATTGTTGAATGAAATTTTACTTATGTGCAGTAAATTATTCAATAAATGATTTGTATAATTTATCCACATTGGAAAAATCTTTTACCAGTTTATGAAACAAACATGGAAGTCCGCAGATTTCCATTGAGCCTACTAGATTTGGGTTTCCTAAATTTGGGAGGGGTTTCTCTGTTTTCTCAGCTCACTTATTGAGATTACCTAATTTTTGACAGTTACTACACAACAGCATATTAAATGTTGTTTAGTTTGCCCTCATAAGAACAGTAGTTGGGATTTATTTTGCTATATTCCAGGGAATGATTGCCAAACATGATATCATGAGCTGACTAATATAAACCTTCTGAAGTGCAGTTTAATTAAAAGTGTATTGTTTAAAAACAACTGGTAATTTCAAATTGAGAAATATTGGATGATTCCATGTAGACTTTAGTTGTCTGTAATTGAGCATAAAAAAACTTATTCCAGCTCAGAATATTCATGCCACATCCCCAGGGGCGAGAAAAAAAGGGAAACTTTCATTTGTGAAAAGTTTTACATACTACATCTCATTCCATCTTAACAACAATCCAGTGGGCATGTAATGCAAATATTATCATTTCATGTAGTTGTTGTCGTGTTTGGGATTTTTTTAAAAAGCCAATTGGGGTTAAGTGACTTGTCCAGGGTCACACAGCCAGTAAGTGGCTGAGGCTGGATTTGAACTCAGGTCCTCCTGACTCCAGGGTCAGCGCTCTATCCATTGTATCATCTAACTGCCTCCATACAAGGGTATTTTGTTGTTATTGAGAATTTCAGTTTTTAAAGGCACAAACGGAGATTAAATTACTTTCTCAAAGTCACATAATAATATAGCCAGAACTAAAACCCAGGTCTTTGGGGTTCTTTGATTACAACAATGCTGGATTCTACATAGTTACTAGTGTTTGCTATGTGATTCACTAATTCATCTATGCAACAAAAATAAGGCACCTAGGTAGTTCAGTGGATAGAGTATTAAAACTAGAAACTCTGGAAAACCTGAGTTCAAGTCTTGCCTCAGACACTTACAAGCCTGTGACTCTGACAAAGTCACTTGACCAGTGTCTACCTCAGTTTCCTTGTGTGTAAAATGGCGATTATACCAGCATCCACCTCTCAGGGTTGTTGTGAGGACCAACTGTTTTAACATAGGCAAAGTGTTTCTCAAACCTTAATTAAGGCTCTATATAATTACTATATAATTTTTTGTTAAGTTTCAACAGTTCGTTTTCTTTTTTTTCTTTATTCTTAACAAACTTTTTTAAAATGAGTTCCAAATTCTGTCCCTCCTGCCCCATCCCCACCCATTGAGAATACAAGCAATATGATATCAATTATACATATAAAGTCATACAAAACATACTTCCATGTTAACCGTGTTGCAAAAAGAAATAAAAAATAAAAAGCAAGAAACAAAGAAAGTGAAAAAAGTATGCTTCAAGCTGCTTATCAGAGCTCATCAGGTCTCTCTCTGGAGGTGGATAGCATTTTTCATCATGAGTCCCTTGCAATTATCTCAGGTCATTGTATTGTCAGAGTAGCTAAGTTCTTTCATAGTTGAACATCCTCACAATATTACTGTTATTGCATAGTGTTCTCCCACTTCTGGTCACTTTGCTTTGAATCAGTTTATATAAATCTTCCCAGGTTTTTCTGAAACCAATCTCTTTAGTATTTCTTATAACACAATGCTAGCTATAATTATTAATTTATGAAGTTCTATACTCAAATTAGTTTCATAGACCATTTGATTGTAAGTTTCCTAAGTGCAGGGACATAATTTAATCATTTACATATACCCCAATAGACCAAGACAGTACAATGAACTCAGAGAATGCTCAGTAAATAGTCAACTGACAAGGTTGCTGAACTGAGTATTGGACCCTGACTGTAAATACAACCCTTTATCTATTACATCATTCTGCCTCTCAAAACATAATCTGAGAGCCAATTTGATAGACTCACACACACACACATATATATATATATATAATTTGTGTGTGTGTGTGTGTGTGTATATATATATATACACACACACATACATATATCATATAGATCTGTCTTGTTGGTACGTAGTTTTGTATAGTTACATGTTTTTTTCTTGATTAGATTGTGAGTTTCTTAAGGGAAGGGACAGTTTTGTTGTTTTGCCTTCTTTTTTGGTATGTCTAGCTCTTAGCACAGTGCCTAACACAATAGCAAGCACTTAATAAATGCTTTTTGTTGAATTGACTTAAATCTGTAGAGAAACAAAATGATGTCTTGTCCCACCTACAGCATCAATGACGTGGAAGCTTGGCAAACCAGATATTTACCAGGGAGCTGGGCCAAACTACAGCATTTTCCTTGGGTACCTGTGGTTTTGTTTTGACCTTGAACAAACTTCTGGAAAGCAAACCAGAGAAGAAAATCAGAGGGCAGTCCGAAAGGAGGTACCATGTATAATTGACAGAGAGTGAGGACGACAGAGAGCATTCCCTGCACTCCTTTCTGGATAAGGTTTATCACCATCTGTTCTAAGGTATTAATTCTCTTTGCAATTTTTTTTCTCCCTTAGCTATTCCATGTTCTATCTCTTTTTCCACTTCTTCCAGGTAGTCTTTGGTTCTTGTGGCTAGAACATTCTCTTCTCTGAGAATCTACTTGGATTTTTCTCTCTTCTTCTGCATTTATCTCGTGGTCTTCTCTCAGTCTGAAGTATTTCTTCATTGTGTTTGGCACTTTTTCTTACTTATTTACATTGCCAGCCTCAGGTTCTAAATTGATGCTTTCTGCTTGTATCAAACTATTTCCTGTAGTCTGGCACAAGTAGGCCCTACTTGGTACTGATCTCAGTGGCAAATACCAGGCCCCACCTTCTGCCAGAATTGTCTGGTCTTGTCTCTTGCCATGGCTCAGACCCAGGCCTTCTGTTTGCTGGGTCAGACAGGGTGGTTCTTGGATGCTTCTCTAGTCCCACACCTCCTGCTATAGAACTAGATTTGTCTTGCCCATCACTTTCCATCCACTCCCTGCTTCTGTGGGGTTTGGGCAGTCTTTTTGTAGTAGTCCTGTACTGGATCAAGAAATTTATAACTGATTCTCTTTATTAATATCATTATTATTGCTTCTGGTACATTTTTAAAAGCTTTAGTGGAGTCTTGGTGGGAGAAATGGGGCTCATCTAGTTCTTTTTTTTAAAAGCTTTTTATTTATATTTATTTATTTATTTATTTGCTTTTTGGAAGGCAGTTGGGGTTAAGTGACTTGCCCAAAGTCATACGGCTAGTTAGTGTGTCAAGTGTCTGAGGCCGGATTTGAACTCAAGTCTTCCTGACTCCAGGGTCAGTGTTCTACTCACTGAGCCACCTAGCCACCCCTCATCTAGTTCTAATACATGTCATCATCCCACTCTCCTCTCCAGATTCCATTCTGAAGAGATCACAGGAACCTGGGGAAATCTGGATTGTCTGCCCTTAGTCTCAGGCACATACCTGGCTCACTGAGTTTCAAAGGAAATGACTGTGAACCACTCAAGCCCACCAAATTATCAAAGGAATGGAAAAGATAAAGTACTGAGAGCTGGGTGCTGGGAGCTGGTTTAGAGCAGTAAGCTGGATTTGGTTTGTACAGAAAGGGCCCTAGTCCCAATTCTCTAAAAATAGTTTAATTTGCATACTCCCTTAAGGTTTGTAGATCACTTTATATACATCATATCATTTGGTCTTCACAACAATCCTGTAGAATAGGTGTTATTATAATCTCCATGTACATATGATGCTCTCAGAGAGGTGAGGTGACTTGCCAAAGGTCACACAGTATCAGAGGCAGGATTCAAACTCAGGTCTCTTTGACTCTCCTCTCTCTCTCTCTCTCTGTCTCTGTCTCTCTCTGTCTCTCTCTGTCTCTCTCTCTCTCTCTACCTTGCCATGTCCCCTCTCAGAAATTTACCCTTTCTATGCCTCTGTTTCCCCATTTGTAAAATAAAAGGGTTGAACTAAATAATTTTACACATCTTTTTCAGCTCCAAGGGTCTATAGTCTAAGACAGTGGTTCTCAACCTTCCTAATGCCATGACCCTTTAATGCAGTTCCTCATGTTGTGGTGACCCCCTGTAATGTTAATGAAATCAGAAGATCTTCCATGCCCCTTTCTATTGGCACCTACTAAAGGCACTTAGCACCTCAAAGG
>JAQQSW010015795.1:0-11810 GCA_028646575.1 Pseudocheirus occidentalis | reverse complement strand
GGGGGGGCTTCTGGAGGAAGTGTTAGTAGGAGTCCTGGGGAAGGGGCTCCTGAGAGCAGAAGCGGGGAGGTCCAGGAGCCAGAGGGGATCTTGCGGGGAGCGTGGGAGAAGGGGGCGCCTGGAGGGAGCTCCTGAGGAGGAGGATGCTCGTAGCAGGGAGACCCGGGCTAGCAGGGAGACCCGGGCGGGGGGCTGCGGACCACGGGGCGTAGGGTCCAGAGCTGGACGCCCCCGCGGGGCCGGAGGGGCAGCTCACCACGTTCGTCTCCAGGCGGGCCGGGCCGTGCAGGATCCGGGGCTGGACTCTCGGGCTCCTAGCGCTCCTCCTGCAGCTCCGGACAGGTCCGCACTGGACGCTTTCACTCTAGCCTCTGCCACTTGGCAGCCCCGCCTCGCTGAGGTGGCGCGCGGCAGGGGGCGTGCCTGACTTCCGGTGACGTAGGCTCCCAGGGACCTGAAACCCACCTACGGTCCGCCTCCTGTCCTCTCGGGTGAGCAAGGCCTTCTGGGAAATGTAGTCCCCAGACCTCTGGCCGCTGGTGCGCGTGCTCCTAAGAGCCCCACCTGCGGTTTACAAGGGCACCACGTGGTAGCTGTGGCCTGGGCTAAGCGGCCTCGAGCCTCCTCAGCTTTTCCTCTATGCCTGGAGGCAGCAAACGGCTCTTCAGTTAGCCTGAGCTGCTCAGGGGAAGGAGGCCCAAATTGCCTTGCGCCTGTTGGCCAGCGTGGGAGGCGGGGCTAGAACGGATGACCCAATCAGAGGCCAGCCTACCAGCTCCCCGTGCTCTCCCTGCCTTCTCTTCCCTGACCTTCCCCATCCTAGACAATGGGTCCCAAAAGTTTTAGTGAATTTTTAAGCCACTGAAGCTTGATGTTTAAACTTATCAAATACTGATTGATTACTATTTATCCATTGTTACTCTCAAGGTCCTTCTTAAGAACTTTGGAATTGACTGTGTGACCTGGGACACACTGGCACAGAACCACCCAGCATGGTGTGCCCACCTCAGAGAAGGTGCTGAAATCTATGAGCAAAGCAGAACTGCTCCAGCTCAGAGGAAATGCAGGCAGTGCAAATTTGGAGAATCCATCCCAAAGGTTCACACGCACTGTTTGTGCCCGACGTGTGCTATAAGACCAGAGAGAGAAATACTCCCAGGATATGAAAACCAGGTCTCAAAGAGGGACTTGCAAACTTACAAACAACCACCTTAAAGAATTCTCTGCATCACTAGTAATAGGAGAAATCAACTCTGAGGTCTCATCTCAAACTCTACAATTCGACAGATGACAAAAGACGGAACAGTCAATGTTAGAGGACCTGTGGGAAATCTGGTAAATGTTTTAACAACTGACTTTCTGGAAACCACAGAGCACTTTTCAGTTTAGTCTGCATTATGAACTTTTCCTCCTTTACTTCCTTAGCTCTAGGCAATTAATAAAACAATAAATCAAGCCCTGGTTTTGTAGTATTTGCATACTACCAAGGTGTAACTTCACAGTGAAAATTTAACAATCAGCTTTCTTTGAACCAGAGGTGGTTCAAATTGTCTCCAGCATGTTCATGGGCACACTAGTGCATTGTTGGTGGAGCTGTGAAACTGCACAGCCAACCATTTTAGAAAGCAAATTGGAATTGTGCAAATAAAGTGAATAAATGTTCATACCCTTTGACCCAGAGATTACATTACTAACCTTACACCCTAAGGAGGCTACTGGCCTCAGTAGAAGCATAGCATTTATACAGTACCTATTATATGCCAAATACTACAAATAGTATTTTATTCTACCTTCACAACAACCCTGGGAGGTGGGTGCTACTATTACCATCCCCACTTTACAAATGAGGAAGTTGAGACAGAGGTTAAGTGATTTTCCCAAGGTCACACAGCTAGAACGTATCTGAGGATGGATTTGAACTCAGGTCTTCCTGGCCCCAGGTCCAGCATTCTTTTCACTGCACCAACTAAATGCATAACTAATACAAAGCAAGTCCCTATTTACATCAAACTATTTTCACTGCATTTGTGGTAGCAAAGAACCAGAAACAAAGTATATGCCCTTCAATTAGGAAATAGCCAAACAAAGTCTGACTGTTATGGAATATAACCGTGCTGTATAAAAATGATAAATGTGACAAGGATAGAGATTTGGTACAGGGTAGAGAAGCAGAGCCAAGAAAACAATATATACAGTGACTTCAACAACGTTCACAGAAAAAAAAAACCGAGGCAAAACAATTGAAAATGAATGTTACAGGGACAGCTAGATGGTGCAGTGAATAGAGCTCTGGCCCTGGAGTCAGGAGGACCTGAGCTCAAATCCAGCCTCAGACACTTGACACAAAAAACTAGCCGTGTGACCTTGGGCAAGTCACTTAACCCCAATAGCCCTTAAAAAAAAAAAGAATGAGGTTACTCAAGAGTTACATCCTATTTCTTTGTTTTCTTTTAATGTATAAAATTTCTATTCTTCAATTGCATGCTTTGCTAATAAATCAAATAGTTAGGACTTTGTTTCCTAAGTCATTATAAAATTATTTATGACAAACTAAAGAAGAAATATGAACAACAGCTAGAATTAATAGAGAGCTTCTTATGTGCTGGGCAATGTTCTAAGCACTTTACAAACATCTCATTCAATCCTCACAGCAACCCTGGGAGACAGGTGTACTATTGGCCCATTTCCTGGGTAAGGAGACTGAGGCAGAGTTAAGTGATCAGTCCAAGATCACAGAGGTAAGAAGTGCCCAAGGCTGAATTGGATCTTGGATCTTCCTGACTCCAGGTCCTGTGCCCTAACCACTGTGCAATCTATCACAGCCAGAAAGACATGGAACATTGCAACACTGCATATATTTTCAATTTGGGGGAGATATGGACTAGTATTTCTAATTTATTTCTCTCTTCTTTAATTCTCTTTAAAAAAAATTTTTCTATATAGGATAGCTATGGGGAGGTAGGAAGCAGACAAATTTAGGAGGAAAGTTAGGTATTGTGAAAAACAAAAGACATCAATAAAAATTATCTTTTAAGACATCGATTACCTTTTATAATGAGATATTTACTTCAGAAATGTGCAATGATGAAATTACAAACATTTTTCCCAATGTCTGGGGACAGACTCTTCCCTAAACTCCTGCAGCCTCGAGAGAGAGTGGGCTGACCCTTAGCAGAGATCTTCTACATATCATTGGTCCCACAAGTTTACATACAGAGGGCCCTAAATGCTACATGAATCCTCCTTGTGGCCATTGTTATTCAACCATTTTTGAAGAGGACCAGTGGCACTATGGGGTGATGTCATGACTTGCACAAGAATTGGATTTAAGTGAGGCAGGGTTGTGCAAAGTCATTAGTCGCACTCTCTCTGCCAGAGTCAGTGAAGTCTAGGATCATTGGAGATGGCCCAGTGCGCAGGGAATGACCTTGGCACTTAGCCTCTTTGATGTCTGACCAAGCTCCAAGGGCTCCATGACACTTGGCTTCACCTACCTTCATGGCTGTTGGAATAAATTGTTCTCATTTGCCCATTCCATCAGCGGAAGTCTTCATGTGCTTGGGGCATGCTACCACTCCCACAATTCAACAAGTGACCCTTCGGTGACCCTCACGTGGTTTAGTCCATCTGCTGAGATGTTTTACCAGGGTATTGCTTCTGTGCATGCTGCAGCTTCTTGGAGCCACAGGTAAGGGCTGAGAGCCAGATGGACACCAAAGGTAGATGAGCAGCCCTCCTACCAGAGGTTCTAGTCCTCTCTGAACACCCCAGGGCTACCACTGGGCTGAGTCCCAAAAGTAGTTTCTTGTTCCTCAAGACATCAGTGTTGAGCTGGTTTCAAAACCTAGATTCTGGGATTCCTAGACTCTCAGGTGCTCACTCTCCTGAGCTTTTGAAACTCATAAGGTGAGAGTTTCCAATCCCTTTGCCTTAAACAGAATAAATCCATGCAAAGGCAAAGGACTGAGCTCCATTGTACCACATGCAACCTCAGTGAGAAGGGTCCAGGGCCTTTTCCCTACAGCATTGTCTCTTGCCAGATATCCTCAACGAAAGAGTCAAACCAAGAGAGTCAATGAAGGGGAAAAGCTAAAGCTCTGGTGGCTGGAACTTTCTGAAGATAGTCCCAGTTCTTGCTGCCTGGTTCATCCCTAAGGCTTCTAGCAGACCAAAACCAGTTACAAGATGTCTCAGTTCTCTCCAAGGCACTTCCATTACTCATCATCACAACTTTCCCAAAAGCAGTTTCCTCAGGCTCTTCCACATCAGAAATCAGAAGAAGGCCCACCCTAACAAATGTGCAGTCAAAATCTGGAAGACTATGTCTAAGAGAGGGTAGTTATCATTAACAATGGCCAGGGCCTAGATTTGAATCAAGATCCGGAAAGGCCAGGGCTGCTACATCAGCCTGAGCAAATGAAGAGAAAGCATGGATGCAAGCAGACAAAAATGTTGCACTCTTTTCACTTTTAGGAAGGTCAGAAACCTAGAGCAAGCAGTGCTAGCCATAAGACTGAGGAAGAATGTAAGATCTGAAGTAAAACATGCACCCCCTCTGCAGAGTGGAAAGTCTAGTCTAGGGAATAATGCTTTTATTTGGCAAACTGATGGGAACCCCAGCGATTTGGGAATAAAATGGGTTATGAAATGGGTGGTAATTTGGGAGAAAAATCTGCTCCAAATTAAGACAGAGAGGAATACCATTCTACCAATCTACTCACGCATGACCC
This sequence comes from Pseudocheirus occidentalis, assembly GCA_028646575.1. NCBI lineage: Eukaryota > Metazoa > Chordata > Mammalia > Diprotodontia > Pseudocheiridae > Pseudocheirus > Pseudocheirus occidentalis. The sequence continues at coordinate 7,080 of JAQQSW010015795.1, read as the reverse complement.
ATCATCTTCAGAATTTACTAGGGAGAGAAAAACCTGCCCTCTCTCTCAGAATCAAAGAAGCAATAAAGACTTCTGACCCCTCTGACCACAAGTACAGGTTAATCAAGATGAAGCTAGTGCATCTTTGAACTGTGGCTCCAGCCCTGAAGGAGTATTTGCCAGGCTACATCTCCCAGGGGTAGCTTTCCAGAGTGATGACAGAGGCACTGGGTTGGAAGTTTGGCAGCTTCCAAGACTCGTGGGTTCTGTGTCCTGGGCTGTGTCTGTCAGTGTCTGAGGAGAAATGATGGTTTTGATTAGTATCAAAGCAATCTAGGCAGAGGATGGCTCCTTACTGCTCCGGATTATGTTTTTTGTTATTTGTCAAGAAGAACACAGAAAGGAAGGGGAGAAATTAATAAACAATCTGTGGCAGATGGGAACAAAAGCACAGACATAAGTTCAGACCTTCTGTCTAATTTGCCAGGGCTCCCTCCTGGCTAGAGCCTGGAGCCAAATGAGGGAAAACTCTAATGAGGTAGATGCTTGTTGATGTTTATAAACTTCCAAAGCAGCCACTCAGGAACCATATGAATCCAGAGCATTAGCCCTAAGCAGTGTCTGAGACATGAGAGTATAGCTTGAAGGGGTAGAAAGAGGCTGGGGCTTCCCTCAGAGACAGGGGTGTCAGGCAAGTACGTTCTCTAAATGTCCTGTCCTGTCCTGTTCCAGGCAACCCGGGGGGGGGGGGGTGAAGGCTGTGATTAAGAAAGTTGTGCTCAGTGTTGAAAGATTAAGATGTCTTTATTAAGCAAACCCAGCTACTTGCTAGAACTAATCAAAATCTTGTGATCAAAGACAACATCAAGGGACTGTTTTCCGGTTTTTTCCGCTTTGAGGATGGTACGATAGCATTGAGCTACCTTTGATAAGTGTCCATTGTTGTTGGTCATTCATTCTGGAAGAGGACCATGACCTTGGGAAGATGATGCCGTGACTTGCAAGTGAATTGGATTTAAGTGAGGCAGGGCTATGCAGAGTCATGAGCCTCACTCTCTCCTCCAGAACCACTTGGGTCCAGTGGCCAGACATAGATCAGGATGACCGAAGATGGCCCCTTAAGTGTAAATCATGTGCCTAGTCAATTACATATTCATTCAATTGCAGGGCCTTACCTCTGTGGATTAGCAACAATTTATCCTGTCTATATCTTTTCTGTATCTGTTTGGATATAGCCTTGTCTCTCCCATTAGATTGTAAGCTCCTTGAGGGCAGGGAATTTGTCTCTTTTTTGTGGTATTCCCAGAACTTAGCATATTGCCTGGTATATAGTAAGTGCTTAATAAATGCTTCTTGACTTGATTTGACTCAACTCTTTTGATAACTCTTTGATCCTGTCAGAATTGCTTCTTTTTTGTTTCTGCTATAAACATTTTTTTAAACATATACTGCCTTTTTCATTTATCTCCTTGGGGTATAAACCTACTCAGAGTACTGCTGGGTCAAAGAGCATCAGCTTTCTCAATTTGGAGTCATAATTCCAAATTTTTTTCTAGAATGTCTGGACCAATTCATAACTCCAGCATAACTCCATCAATGCATCTGCTGTACCATAAGTACCTCAACATTTGTTATGTTCCTTTTTTGTCATCTTTCCCAATTTGAAAAAAAAGTCACAAAAGATGTTTTAAAAAAGATAAAAGTTTATAACATTGAACCCTTTAGAAAGCAATTTAAAAAGTTCACTAAGTCAGAAGGAAGTCAGACCTAACCCAACCTGGTTACTCCTTCACCTATATTCATGTCAGTGCTTTATATATATATGTATGTATGTATATGTGTATAGATATATATGTTTATATGTATATGCACGTATGTGTGTATATATCATATATAGTTTTTGATAAATATATTCTTCTATTAGCCATTATTAGGATTAAAATGATTTATGTTCTGTTTTTAATTTTATTTAACAATTATCATTATTACTAGGGCTTGTTGTTGTTCAGTAATTTCAGTCGTGTCTGATTCTTTGTGACCCTATTTGGGTTTTTTTTGGCAAAGATACTAGGGTGGTTTGCCTTTTTCTTCTTCATCTCATTTTACAGATAAGGAAACTGAGGCAAAAAGGGTTAAGTGACTTGCCCAGGGGAAACACATCTAGGAAATGCCTGAGGCCAGATTTAAACTCATGAAAATGAGTCTTCCTGATTTCAGATCCAGGATCCTATCCACTGTACCAACTGGCTGCACTAGAGCTGGCACTTCATTATTCTTCAATATTTAAAGCTGTCTGTGAACTGGTACTTTGCATTAACATTTATGTGTTATATATGTGACCTGTTTGACTCAACTTCCTTAACTGTAAAATGACCTGGAGAAGGAAATGGTAAAGCACTTCAGTGTCTCCACCAAGAAAACCCCAAATGGGGTCACAAAGAGTCAGACATGACCGAAACAAATGAACAACAACAAATGTGTATTACACATTGTAATGTTAGTGCAAGATTACTATGGATTTGATACACACTTAAATTATTTTCAAGGGACTAAAACCTTTTTGGCAGCAGGGAGGAATGTAACCTTTGTTTGTATATCTATATCACAAAGACTCCAGATATTGTCAGTCAGGCATTTATTAAGGTCCTACTGTTGATATTCTACCTTTAAAATTCAGTTAGAGGGGTGGCTAGATGGCACAGTGAATAGAGCACTGGCCCTGGAGTCAGGAGTACCTGAGTTCAAATCCAGCCTCAGACACTTAACACAAAAAACTAGCTGTGTGACCTTGGGCTTAACCCCAACTGCCTTCCAAAAAAAAAAAAGGCAAAAAAAAATTTTTTTTTTTAATTCAGTTAGAATTTTTTGGAGGAGGCTGACAGTGGAAGTGATAGTTTTAAAATGGCTTGATTTGAAGTATATTTATATGGAGTGAGGGAGAAAGTGTCTTTTTCTTGGATCTATAAAAATCTATAATGAATCTGTACTTTTTCCTTTGGAGTCAGGGGGAAATTACATGGTTACATTGATCCATGTGCATCTAGAATGACTCTGTGGAGGAAGAAGATGAGAAGAAATTTTTCCTTGTTAGAACTATTTTAATTGTGGTGTTATACAGGAACATTTTAAAGAATTAGCAGTATGATATTTGTTGGAAAGACTTTCCTGTTGTTACTGAAGAGAGAAAAAAATGAAAGGACTGTCTTTGGGATTGTCATAGAATAGTATGTGTTGAAATAGAAGGGAATTCAGAAGAATAACCAGTACCCCTAGATTATGAAGAGAAATATTAAGATACTTTAATCATTGTCTCTAATGAGTCCAGTGATTTAAGAATGAGTTTACAGATAACTGAAAAGGAATCAACTACTGATATATGAAGATAAGCAGGTAAGCATTTATTAAGCACCATGTAATTAGCACTGTGCTAAGTGTTTACAATATTATCTCATTTGAGCCTCACAACAACCTAAGAGGTTGGTGATATATTGAAGGTTTGAAGTGATTCCTGTGCTGATATCAGTTACAGTCAAAATATTTCTTATAATTATATATTTTTTGTCTTTGTCAATAAATAATATATAACTCATGATCTAAATATTTAACTATAAAGAAAGACAATCATTAATGAGGAAGAAGGCAATTTCTTTTCATTAAACAATTGGCATTATTGTTTTTGAAAATGGTATTTGTTACATAGGAGCACACACACAAATATACATATACACATATGTGTATACATATATGTATTTACAGGAAAGGGGAAGAAAGATAACTGGAGAATACTGTGGTGATTTTAAACGACATGAACAAATTTTTTAAAAATAATATTAATTAGAGTGGAAGCTTGAAATCATTCATTGATAATTAACTCAGAAGCTACAAGTTTATTCATTAGAAATACTACCTACAAACACCCCAAGATGTGGAGGGTAACAGTAAAAAGGCCAAGGACTCGGCCGTGGTCTGGTCCCGGTGACCCCCTCCAGCCTTCCCCAGCTCATGTGGCCATCTCTCCTCTCTCAGCCTGTTTACACACAAGGCAGGTCCTCGTCCCAACCCCCATCTGCTGCAGTCCTATACGCACACGGTGCTTCCTCTGGTCAGGACTCCCAGCTCCCCGTCTTTGCATGCCTCGCAGAACGCTTGCTGATTGACTGAATGACCGGCTGGGGGCGCAAGGGCTTAGGATCACTGGGCATCTGCTCTCTATCAGGATTTTAGGACTGCCGCAGTTGTCCACAGCTGACGGGCCGGCACTGTGAAGAAGACACTTCAGACAGGACATTTCAAAGATGCAACAAACAGAGGCAAGGGGGAAGGATCTCTGAAAGGCCTCAGTTTCTCTATTTTGGGGCGATGGGAACAGATTGTGACCAAAGGAATCTCTACCATTACCCCCAGCCAAACCAGGTTGTGCAGGGCACATGCACACGCCGCCCGGGACTTCAAAACTACATTTCCCAGAAGGCCGTTGCTGGAAGGAAGCCTGCCACGTGACTTCCGGTGGGTTGCTCCGGGTACCGGAAGTTGGTGCCTTCCACGTCCGGTTCGCCTGTTCTCTGTGGGCTCCTAGTCTCCCTAGGCTCCGGGTGCTGGCACGTGGGCCATGTGGGAGACATAATTCGAAACTGGGACCCCACCTTGAAGCTGCCAGCCATGGTGGACTGGAATCCTCCTGAGGGCAGGAGTTTTCGTGTAATAAAAATAAGTCGTCATGATAGCACTTATAAAGCGCTTTTCAAATAGTGCCCTCGTTGGTCTTCACCATATGCCTGGGAGATAAGGAATGATTGTCCCCATTGTAGAGAGGAGGAAACTGAGGAAGACAGAGGCCGAGTGACTTGCGCAGGGTCACACAGCTCGGCAGGATTGAAAGCCGAATCTGGGGGCCTGTGGGGGAAGGGGAAGGGGTGGAGCAGCACCCTGCAGCTTCTCCTGCGTCTGCACAGTGGATTTCGAGACCCAGGGCCCCTCTGAGACCTTGCCCTGATAGGCCGGGGCTTTGGGAAGAAGGAGTGGCCTCTGGACGCTTGGAAACGCCAGCTCTGACCAGTCCTCAGTCTGGACGCGTGGACTACAAACAATCCCCCCCACCCCAGCCCAGCGGGGTGCCTCCGGCCAGGCCTGGCTCCATTGACGGAGGACTTCTGGGGAGAAGGAAAGCATGGTCTGCACCAGTGTGCACAGCAGCCCAAGGACCCTGCCAGGGGCAGCCCCAGCCTTTGCCCCCCAGCTCCAGCCCCTGTCCTAAGACTTGATCCCCTTGGAGATGCAGCCGCAGCCTTGGTTCTGAAAGACCCAGAACACGGCCCAGCATTGGAAGCTAATCACGACCATCAGTGGAAATGACATGAAAGAAAGGGCATTACTGTCTTTTTCAGCTGCACCCCAAGAACCATGGGAAGCTTCAATCTAACCCGCACTAAATGTTGTCTCCGCAGCCCCCCTTAGAATGCTGAGTTCCCTGAGAGCACAGGTGGTCTTACTTTGCTTTTTGTATCCACAGAGCTTTGCACTTAGTTACTTAGTTCCTACTAGGGGCCAGGCACTGTGCTAACAAAAAAGTAAAAAAAACCAGTCACTGCCCTCAAGTAACTCACAGCCTAGTCGGGGAGAAAACGTGCTGACAAATACAGACAAAGCAAGCTACTTACAGGATAAATAGAAGTAATTAGCAGAAGAAAAGCACTGGGAGGGGAAGGCTACGGTAGAAAGCTGGATTTTAGTTGTGATTTAAAGGAAGCTGGGGAGATCAGTGGTCCAAGAAAAGGAGAGAGAGCATTCCAAAAATGGGGGAGGGCCCGAGAAAATGCCCAGAGCTAAGAGATGGAGGGTCTTGTTCATTACTGAACAGCCAGGAGACGGTCAATGGATTGAGGAATATGTATAAGTAAGGTGTAAGAGTAAGTATGAGTAAGGTGTAAGAAGCCTGGAAAGGCAGGAGAGGTTCATGTTATGAAGGGCTTTGAATGCCAAGCAGAATGTTTTGTATTTAATCCCGGAGGCAATAAGGAGCTGTTGGAGTTTATTAAGCAAGGGGAGCCATGCTCAGACCTGAACTTTAGGAACATAATTGTAATGGCTGAATGGACAATGGATTGGAGTAGTGAGAGATTTGAGGCAGACAGCCCTGCCCTCAAGTTATTGCCAGAGTCCAGACTGCACCTGGGTGAGGGCAGTGTCAGAGCTTATAATGGCTTCCCTTGGGCATATCAGTGAAATCTATCTCTTAAGTGCTCGAAAGGGATGTAAGCTGAAGGATGGCCCCCGAAGTCATGCCCTGAAATGCACTGCTGATTAAAAGTCTGGCAAGTTGGACAAGTGGCTGTTATGTGAGATGCTGCTGTGGTCGTGCCTGGAAAAATCCATCCTTGCTTAATGAAATCTGTGATCCTTTGTGTGCCACAATGGCCACAAAAAGAGCTGTCCATACAAAGATGGTCCTAGCCACATTATGTGTAATATGCCAGTCCATAGGAGTGGAGAGTAACTCAGTACCAGTGGAGAAATTACAATTTATCTGTAATGGCAAAAACTGGAAACAACCTAACCATAGGGAATGAAGAAATAAACTCCTCCAAATTAATGTCATGGGATGTTAGCATATTACATATATGTATGTATACATATATGCACATATATAACCATATGTGTGTATATGTTGTACACTACATATATGTATGTTGTCTATATGTGTTTCATTAAATATTTCCCAATTACATGTAAAACAATCTTAACTTCATTTTTTTTTTAATGTTAGTTCCTATGGGGGGGGAGAAAATTTGAAACTCAAGGGATTGTGGAACTGAATCTTGTAAACTAAAAGTAAATAAATCAATGAAAAAAATAAATAGGCATTCCTCTGTCATCATTTTAAAAAAAAGTTAGTTCCAAATTTTTTCTCCCTCCCAGCACTTAGAAAGGAAAATTATATAATATCAAATATATATGTGTTGGGGTTAGAAAACTCCAAATTCAGTGCTAGTCCCTTCTCTCTTTGGGGAGAAGTGTACACACCGGGAAAATCTTGAGGGTGGGACAAAGGACTGTTGAGAAATGTTTCCTTTGGAAGTATGAAGGAATGAATCTCAGTCCAGA
>JAQQSW010015794.1:0-11810 GCA_028646575.1 Pseudocheirus occidentalis | reverse complement strand
CTCTGTGAAGTCTGGATTTGGTCAAAGGGGTGCACTTGAAATTTGGATTTGGTGAAAGGGGTACACTTGAGGACCTAGAGGGCCACATGTGGCCTAGAGGCCACAGGTTCCCCACCCCTGGCTAGGATCTCTTCCCCAGAGGAAGGAGAAAGGGCTGGAAGACAAAAAGAGTCAAGATGACTGAGCAACAACTAGACCCCCAAATAATTGTACCAAGCCTCCTCTGTAAGCATGCTTACCTAGTTCACTCATGACTGGTACATTCAAAACTGTCTAGAGTATATTTTCCATAGATTGGTGCACTTGTAAAGGGGTACAGGTCCCTTTGTCTACTGAATATAAAAGCAGTGTCAGATTCCAGATTCAGGAGCTACTCAGAATAATTTGCCACTCTGAGAGAGCTGACAGCACTGGATGGGACTGGATGGGTGTGGTGGCATATTACTGACTAAATCAGAACAATAGACATGCAGGCAGTATTCTTATAGATGAGCACATGTCCTCTCTCATTGGCATTTAAGTGGCACAGTAGGTAGTGTGCCAGGCTTGTAGTCAGGAAGACTCCTCTTCCTGAGTTCAAATCTGGCCTCTGAAACTTCCTAGCTGTATGACCCTGGACAAATCACTTAACCTTCTTTGCCTTAGTTTCCTCAAGTTGGAGAAGAAAATGGCAAATTGTTCTAGTATCTTTGTCAAGAAAATTCCAAATGTGGTCACAAAGAATCGGACATGACCTCAAAACAATTGGACAACAACAACCACCTCTATTGTTGGTTTTCATATCAATAAATTATAACTAAGTTGCCTCTGAATGGGAGCTATATCTCTTTTCCTTAAATCTAAACAAACCCATATAGGTGAGTTATAAAATTCAGCTTTCCAAGTGCAAGCTCAGAGAGATAGGAAAAAGATCTGTGGGTTTTACTATACTTCAACGTAAACAGTGAGCCAGCAGTAGCGTGTTGACTCACAACAATGTGAGTCAAAAATCTAATGCAGTCTTGGACTGGATTAAGAGAGACATATTAAGAATGACTAAGTGGTGGAGTGAATAGAGCACCAGCCCTGGAGTCAGGAGGACCAGAGTTCAAATCCAGCCTCAGACATTTAACATAAAACTAGCTGTGTGACCTTGGGCACTTAACTCTAATTGCCCTACCTTCTCCCCTCCAAAAAAGTGTTTTAAAAGAGAGACATATTGCCCAGGATGATAGGTGTGATGGTTCCTTTGTACTTTGCCTGATTAGGTTGCATATAGAGGATCATGACTTAGTAGATGGGGGTGAGGGACGCATGATAACTGTTTTCAAATATTGGAAAGCCTAACATTTGGTAGATGGATCATCTACCAGAGAAGACAAGAGTTGCTCTGCTTGTCTCCTGGGATGGCGGTGGGGGATAAATTTAGGCTTAATGCAAAGAAAAGCTTCCCAACAATTAGAACTGTTCTAGAATGAAAAAGGCTGCCTCTGGTCATAGTAGGCCCCTGTTCCTCTCTCTCCTCCCCCTCCATCCCCATCTTGGTATAAATGTTTAACAACTCAGAAATCTGGATTGGGGGAAATATATGCGTACACACTTTTATTTTGAATTTGCATTATTAACACTGTATATCTAGACAATCAGCAAAACAGTAAATTAAATCTTGATTCATAGCATTACCAGTTTTTGAAGTATAAATGCTCTCACTGAACTCTTAACATCCTGATCTTAGGAGCCAGTTAGAGCTGACTCCAGCCCAGCTTCCTCCCTGAAAGAGACACACATGCTGCTGAGATGGAATTTAATTGGGAAGAGCACAAAGTCATACAGACTATCCTTAGCTCATCTAGACAGAACCAAAGCTGCCTACAAATGGATGATCCATTGACTCAAACATGAGAGGAGCCTTGAAGGTGGTAGACCAGGTGTGTCTATCTACAAGGCATCTACACTTGGATTGTTCCTCCTGGAAGCTAGAGAATGGCCTTTTGAATGGAATTCCCAGGGCCAATGTAGAACAATAGTGCAAGTGGCTTAATGTAAAATTTAATCCATCTTTATTATAAAATGCGATCTTTCATTCATTCCTTTCCTAAGTCTGGATAAGGTGGTTGGTCCACTAAGTTCTAGTTTGCTGAAGATAACTCATTTTCTTTTTTTGTTAATAAGGACTGTCAGTTGTCTGTACTGTCCTAGACAGATCTGGGGCTATAGTGACTTTGCTGGAAGGCATCCTCCAAGGCTGCCAGATTTCCTATAACTGGGAATGAGGATTTAGCTGGAGTATGTCAGCGTGTGGTAATGTCTAGAACAGCCAGTTCAGTCAGAACTATAACAAGAGAAAATGTAGAACCTATTAAGACTAAACTGTATTTTGCTGCCATCATGTGCACATGAAGGTTAGTATGTAATAAGGGGTTGGAGGTAAAGGAAGAAAAGAGTCTACCATTGATAATTAATAGACTTGCTGCAATTTAAAGACTCTATGGCAGTTTGGTTTCTTATAGAGAATAATGTAGTTAAGCCTTTGGATTTGGCAAAGGTGTGACTATATTCACCCGGATCCCTAGGAGTATCCCCCCATGTAAATATTCTTTCTGCGTTTTCCTTAGGCAGGCTGACCCTTGGGAAGTTGTCTGGGGGAGGCACATGTGGTATAATTTTAAGCCTTTGCTACTCCTTGACGCTCCCTAGACGTTCTGTGGGCGAGATGACTGTGCTTGGTACCTCCCTGGTGAGGTGTGGGGCAGACTGAGCCTTCTGAGATAGCTGGGGTGGAGGAGATAAAGCCTTCTTGAGGAAGCCTATACTTCACAATGTGTCTGCCTGTGTCCTTCAACCTTACGAGGTGTCTGGGAGCTACGGACAGGAGTACAATGATTATACTATCTCTCTGAGACTATCATAGGTTGTGACTGAGAAAGGTCCAGGGTGCTGATGGAAGCCTCGGGCGAACATTCTTGTTCAGGTAGGGATCAGGAATGTCATGAACTATCTGTAACAGGTATAGGTCATGGTCCCAGAGGGCTGGAGGGAGGAAGCAGAAACAAAAAAACAACAGCCTCAAAACAAAAACAGCCACAAAGAAGACAAGATCTGAGGGATCTAACAAGGCCTGGGGGCAGATTATAGGGATTAGAAATTAAGGTAAGCAATAAGAGATTTGACAACAAGTCATCTGCAGGTGCGTTTTAATGCCTGGTGGTGCACAGCGGCCCCCTCCCCTCCAGCTTCCTCTGAATTCAGCTAGGCTGGAAAGCTCCGGCTGCCCAGCCTCACTGCTCTCCATGACAACAGGCATCTCTAAGCAGTGGGAGAGGGGGATGGCGTCTGGGCTCCTACCAGCACAGGTGCTGAAGCCCGCATGGTGAGGATGTGGGTGGGCGCTGATAACAACCACCGTGGCAATAGGGGCCACCAAGTGAACAGCATGTGTGAAGATATGTAAATGTGGTGCATCACCTCGCAGAGCTTATTTTATTTCCCTGTACACCTGCTCTAATTTGTGTTAATTCTGATTTATTCTATTTCATGTTAATGGGACAATTTGTATCAGGTCTTATATTTACTGTGTGACCCTGGGCAAGTCACTTAAACTGTCTGTCTCAGTTTCCTCATCTCTAAAATGAAAATAATATTACCATCTAATTCATACGGTGCCTGGTATAGACTGCTAAAATAATCTGATAAACAGTCTTGAGTCTCTTAGGAAGGACACATTATGATTATGTGTCCTTAGATTATGATTCCTAGATATCTCGATTAGCATTCCCGAAGACAGCTAGGTGGGGGCAGTATATGGCATGTGGGGGGTGTTTAGGGAGGACCAGCACGTATGGAGGACTGCTCCTGCACCTTTGGTGTCTACCTGGCACTCATCTGAGGCTCCAAGAAGCTGTAACAGTTACAGTGACCACACTCCAGTAAACCATCTTGGAAGATGGGCCAAACCAGGTTGAAGGTAACTGACAGGCCTCAAACCCATCAGTGAATTTTAGGGGGGGGTGTCTACCCCAAGCATGTAAAGACATCCACTAATAGAATGGGCAGATGAGAATATTTTGTTCCAACAGCCAAGAAGACAGAACTTGGTGAGACATGGAAGACCCCAAGGCCATCCACTGCATCTGGGATGGATTTTTTTGTCTTCCCACTGGAATTCTTGATGTCTCTGGAAGAGAGAGAGGCTGACAACTTTGTTCAGTTCTGCCTACTTAAATCCAATGCATGTATGAATCAAGACATCACCCCATTGGTCCTCTTCAAAAAAGGACAAATAGGTGGTAAAGTGAATAGAGCATTGGACCTGGAGTTAGGAAGGCTGGAATTCAAATCCAGCCTCAGATACTATGAGACCCTGCCCAAGTCACTTAACCTTTTACTGCTCCACTTTCAACTATAAAATGGGAATCATGATAGCCCCTCCATCTCTGGGTGGTTGTGAGAATTAAATGAGTAATACTTGGAAAATGTTTTGCGAACCTTAAAGTGCCATATAAATACTGGTTATTGTTACTGCTGTTGCTGTTAATGATAATGATGTTGTTATGCAGCTTATGGAAAGGACTGTTTCCTTCTTTGGTCCTTGTCCTATTTGTAAAATATGTTAGCGTATAAAAGAATCTTGTGTTTGTGTTCCATCATGTATTAGCACAGCAGGGAATTCAATACCGTTGAATCTCAAGTGGAAAGGCAGCTGTTGTACCGAGAATGAAATGTCATTGTTGTCTATGCTGAAGCTATATCCAGCCAATGAATTTATAATAATAGATACCATTTACATAGTGCTTTCAGGTCCTTTTGGGGACTTCTCTATATTGTCATATTTGATCCTTGCAGCAAATCTTTGGGGCAGGAAAAATATCATTACTATTTTTTCAGATGAGGAAACTGAAGTTCAGAGAGGTTAAATGGCTTGTTTCTGGTCAAACATCCAGGAAGGTCGGATAGAAGATCCAAATGTGGGTGTCCCCTGACTTCCAGTGCATCAGTCTTTCTGCTACATAATTCATAGAACCAGTGGTGCCAATGTTAGCACTGCTACTATAGGCATAAATTATATAAACTAGAGAAAAGAGAATCAGGTGGGAATTCAGTCTGGCTACAGTGGTTTTGGTGTGTGTGTGTGTGTGTGTGTGTGTGTGTGTGTGTGTGTGTGTACTGAGAATGTTCTTCTTCAATAAGAGGAATCATCGGAGAAATCTTAGGGCTCAGGCCAAGTGCCACCTCTTACAAGAGGCCTTCTCTGATTGCCCCAGTTGTTAGTAACTCCCTGAAACGACTTTGTATTTTTGTACATAGCTTTTATTTACCCTTCTGTGTACACCTTGTAACCCTTTAGTAGGATGTGAACTGCTTGGATGTGACATCTATCTCAACATTGTATTTGCGTTCCTAGGACCTAGAATAGTACCTTACACATAGAAGATATTGAATAAATGCTTGTTGATGGATTCATTAATTGATGTCCTGTCTGTACCCACATTTCATGCCTTCCACGTCTTACTGCTAGGCTGCTATATCCCAGCATCCACTTCTCTGCCTTCCTCAGGGTCCAGTTGTTCTCTTTCATGATGTGGCATTCATGGCAGCTCCTCCTCCCAGCCCCACTTTTCTCTCATCTTGGTCACTCTGTCTGTTCTGTCTGTGTCTGTGTCTGTGTATCTGTCTCTGTCTCTATGAGTCTCTGTTTCTGTCTCTCATTCTCTCTCTGTGTCCCTTTCTCTCTGTCTGTCTCTCTGTCTCTGTCTCTCTAGCTCATTCTCTCTGTCTCTCTGTCTGTCTCTCTGTCTCTGTCTCTCTCCTTCTCTCTGTCTCCTTCTCTCTGTCTGTCTCTGTCTCTGCCTGCCTGTCTGTCTTTGTCTGTCTCTGTCTCTCTCTTTCATTCTGTCTCTAAATGGCTCAAGCCCAAGCAGGAAGAGTTTCCCTCTTCCTACTGACCTCAGTGTTGAAGATGCTGACATTCTCCCCCCCATGATTTGGTTTACTTCTCGGCCTCCTTAGGCTTCTGCTTCCCCCAGTCTGTTAGGATGAGAGCGATTGGCCTTTTAGAAGCAGCTTTAACTCCTTCAGTCATTGGCTCAGAGCTTATTGGGGCTTTTGCTCTGAACAGTAGATGTCCATCTCTGGCCCCCATTCCAGGTCCTTCCAGTTCCCAAGAAATACTATATTTATGCAACATAATTTTCAGGGGAGGGCACTAGTAACTGGGGCTAATTAGGACCATCTTCTTATTGAGGAAAGTCTATCTATCCTCATGTTACGGCATATGTTACCAAATACAGTTTAGTGATGAACATATTTTATGATCCATACTGTGATAGGGAGCTCATACGCCAATGGCGTCATCAGAGAAACTAGAGATTCTGAGATGTAGCACCGAACGTCATTCTGAAAAGGGAGCTTCAGAAGTGCTTTTAGCAAAGATAGAATAATTTCAAAGTATGTACAATTCCCAAGGTAACTGCATTGAAAGGGATCTCTTGGGTGCTTTAAAAGTGCCTGGCGGATTCAGTCAGAGCAAATCTTAACTCCTGGAATATTTCCCTGTAGCAGCAATAGTAAAAGTCTCCAAATGAAGCCTAATTGTGGGCACATCTTCCCCCCCAAATAGCGTGTGTGGTTTTAGAGTGTGGTCTGGGGTAGGAGAGGAGGGAAAAGTCGGCTTTCTATTGTTCAGGGAAAATTGATTGTTTAAGAACCGAGGAGATGAGAAGTAGTGACAACTGGAAACCAGTAGAGGGAAGTAGCGATCCAGGCCTTGGGGCTCATGAACGGGAAAGACAAGGGGAAGTCAGAGTTTATACCTATAGTGCTGGAGAGCTCTTCAGAGGCCATTTAGGTCAACCCCTCATTTTGCAGATGAGGGAACTGAGGCCGACGGAGGCAAAGTGACTTGCCTAGGGTCACATAGGCATCAGAGGCATGAAATGCATGGAGGTTCTCTGACTCCTGAGCCTGTATTTTCTGCTGTACTGTGCTGCCTCCACTGACTAGGGGCCCAAACAGCCGCGGTCTCTCCCAAGTGCTAAATCGCATATGCCAACTATAAGGACTAGAGACACACTTTCTGAGAAAGGGAGATCGGTGTGCACTGAGTGCTAGGGAGAGACATAAGCAAGGTCACAGTACCCGCCGGACACATTCTGTTGTTATTTTCAGTGCCTTCTGACTCTCTGTGACCCCATTTGGGGTTTTCTTGGCAAAGATACCGGAGTGCTTTCCCATTTCCTTCTCCAGCTCGTTTTACAGATGAGGAAACGGAGGCAAACAGGTGAAGTGACTTGCCCAGGTTCACACAGCTAGGAAGTGTCTGAGGCCTCATTTGAACTCATGGCTTCCTAACTCCAGACCTGGTGCTCTGTCCGTTGCACCTTAGCTGACTTAGGGCACAGAGTAAACATTTAATACCTATTTGCTTTCTGACTTGATTTGGAAGAAGTGAGTCTTGGAGCTGCCTCTGCTAACCCCTGGGAAGTACTGATACAGAGACTCTGAATAAGCCCAGAGAAAATACAGTTCATACCACTGGATGACAATACGGCATTCTTCTTTCTCTCCTTTAAGCTCTTGGAGTCACACACACCTACAAAGGCCATCCCTCCCAGTCACTCAGTAAGCCAGCTTTCAGTCTCCCCTTTGAACCGCAGGCTTCAGCTGAGCATGGATTTAGTTAGACCTACAAAGCCAGAAAATTAGGAAAGGTCATCCTCTTCAAGGTGTTATCAGATGACTGTGGGAAAAAGCTAGCCTGTCTGTCTTTCATTTACTGCATAGGAGCATCTCAGCCTTTAGAAATGAGTGGGGAAAGTTTCTGAAAAACATCATTGAACTGAGATGTAAAATATTTCGGTCCAGAAGAATTTATTTGATGAGGTCCTAACAATAGAAAACAAACTACTTTACAAAGAAGTATCCAGTGATTTTTGATATAAATGACTAGCACGAAACAAGAAAGTACTACTGCAGCCTTAGGTATAGAGTAGCTCTGACATCTGGTGGACAGAGAGATAATTGCATCTTGTAAAACCTAAAAGAGGAACGCTCTTAGACTTTTTGACAGTGTGGTAAAATCTATGGATCCTTCCACAAAATAAAGTTTTTAAATTCGTGAAATACAAAGGGAATCAATCATACTGAAATGCTGCTTTCAAAATATATACATGTATTTCAAAAGTTCATGGATCCTTGGTTAAGAACTGCTCCAAGACGCATTCCAGGAAACAATTCTCTGTGTTAAATTAGTTATCACAAAGTTGGGAAACTCAGAAATCTTTTCCCGTGGAAATTTTGGGAGAAACCATTCAAGGTAAGTTCACTGATTTCATCAGTCGCCTGAAATTTTTCTCAGTAAATATATTGCTTAAATTCTTCCCCAGAGCATTCCCCTTGATTCTTGCCTCATTATGTATTGTGCATCTGATCTTTTCTCTCTATCCCCACAGCTACTACCCTAGTTTCTATTCTTAATAGCCTCAGGCTTAGTCTATTTAAATGGGCTCCTAACTCCTGCCTCCAATCCCCCCACCAATCCATCATGCCTACTGTTTTTCTCTTTCTTAATTACAGCTCTGGTAATGCTACTCCTTTGCTCACAAACCTTGCTTCACTGTCTAATGGATAAAATGCATACTTTTTAGTCTAGGATTCAAAGTTCTCCACAATGTGGCTGCTGCCAACTTATTTAACCTTACCGTCTACTACTCTTCAATATGAACTCTTAATTCAATTAAGTTCATTGTTGTTCATATGTGTCCTCTTTTCATGACTCCATTTGGGGTTTTCTTAGCAAAGATACCAGAATGATTTTCCATTTCCTTCTCCAGCTCATTTTCACCAATGAGGAAACTGAGGCAAACAGGGTTAAGTGACTTGCCCGGGGTCATACACAGGTAATCAATTTAAGATTTGAACTCAGGAAGTTGACTTCAGGTCCTGCACTCTAACCACTGTGCCACCTAGCTGCCTCTCAAATTCAGTTTGGTTCATTTTAATCCAACACACATTTATTGACTACCAAGTCAGGCACCATGCCAAGTACTGCGGATACAAAGACAAAAACAAAATAATCTCTTTAAGAAACTTATATGATGGGGGTGGGAGGGCCATATTCAGATAAGTATATATGAAATAGATTCAGAGTCACAACAGAATAGTTACAGGAGGAGCTGAGAACACTATCAGTCAGGGAGAACAAGAAAGAACTCTTGTAGTAGAGAGGTCCTGGAGGATGACCTGAAGGAAGCTAGGGATTCTAAGAGAGGGGAAGGAGGGGAGGGAATGCACAAGCAAAGATACAGGAGAGAGAATGCTGTAGATGAGCAATGTTGAGTAGACAATTTGGCTAGAATGTAAAGTACATTAGGGGAAGTAATGTGTCTGGAAAGGTGTAGGTTGGAACCAAATTGTGAAGGACTTTAAATGTCAAGTAGATCATGATGGAAAATATTATACACATCCAGAGAAAGAACTATGGAGTCTGAATGCAGATCAAAGCCTACTATTTGCTTCTGTCTTTTAAAATTTTGTTTGGTTTTGTTTCTTCTTTCTTGTGGTTCATCCCATTGATTCTAATTCTTCTTTACAACATGACTAATGTGAAAATATGTTCAATATGAATGTCTATGTAGAGCCTATGTCAGATTACATGCCATCTTGGAGGGAGGTGGAGAAAATTTAAAACTCAAAAGCTTGTGGAACTGAAGGTTGAAAACTAAAAAAAAATTAATTAAAAAATAAAATCTAGTAAAAAATAATTGTCAAGCAGAGTAGTTTGCATTTTATTCTTGAGTCAAAGAAGTTTTTTGAACAGAAGATTGACCTAGTCAGAAATATATATGTGTGTGCTTGTATTTGTGTGTCTGCATGTACACACACACACACACACACACACACACACACATAGATACACAAAATATTGGACAAGAGAGAAATAGGAAGCAGGAAGCAGGAAGACCAAAAAAAAATTTATTGTAATAGTCTAGGAGTATGGTGATTGGGGTCTGAATTAGGGTGGTGACTGTGAGTAGAGACAAGAAGGCAGATCCAAGTGATATTGTAGAGGTAGAAGTCATAATACTTGACAGTGAGTTGGATATGGGTGGCGAGATCAAGTGTGCTGAGGCTGTCCACGTGGGTGATTAGAAGAATGGTAGTGTCCTCTAGAGAAATACAGAACTGTTTTGGGTGAAATAACTACTTTTTAATTCATGAGGTAGGTTACTGCTACTGAATAAACCTATCAATGCAGAAATTATAGAGGTATATTCTCTTAAGATGTAAACATTGAACAAACTAAGGGGGGGAGGGAGGTGCCAAGATGGCAGAGAAAAGAACTCACCTGAACTCTCCTCCAACCTCCTCAGAACACTTTTAAATAATGCCCCCACACAAATTCTAGAGTGGCAGAACCCACAAAATGACGGGAAACTATTTTCTAACCAAATTAGAAGATTAGCAAGAAAGGTCTGCTGTTCCAAGGTGAAAGTGGACTGCCATCCAGTACAGGCTGCATTAGCATCAATGGGGCCCCGACAAACTGGAGCAGGCCATGAGAGAGACTGAATCAATAACAGTAGTGGCTGTGTTCTGAGCTCTCAGCCCACAGACAGTAAGGGGTGGAACAACTAGTCAGAAGGAGATTACAGGGGTCCCTTTGTTGGTCCTTGGGGAAGGATTCTGTTATTTTACCCATACTCAGGTCCTGGTTGCTGTCCTGGGTGGCAGTCCCGGGGCAAGGAAGAGCAATAGCACACCAGAGCTTATAGCTGTAGTGGAGCAAGGACTCTCCTCACAGTTCCAGGGCAGAAAAGAGTGCTTGTGCTCGCTCACAGACCAGAACACAGGCCATCAGAGTAGTACACACTCCTTAGATCAGTCGTTCTCAACCTTCCTAATGCCTTGACCCTTTAATACTCGAATGTGGGCATATCTGCATGTGGGCAGACCTGCCTAGAGATGGATAGAGGAGCGATGTCTTGGTTCCTAAGACCATCAGAAATATGTGTTTTCTGATGTTCTTAGGTGACTCCATTTGACCCCCAAAGGGGTCATGACCCACAGGTTGAGAACTGCTGCCTTCGATCATACCATTTGGAAAAACTGAAAACTTACAGGTCTCTAGAAGTATCTCTGAAGACAGCTGTACAAAACCCCTGAAGCTGGGACAATGTGCTCTCTACCCAGGAAGCAGAGTCCTACTTTAGCAAAGAGTTAAAAGTCAAGAAATAGACTGGAAAAATGAGCAATAGCAGAAAAAATTCTGACTATAGAAAGTGACTATGGTGACAAGGAAGATCAAAGCACATACTCAGAAGAAGACCACAGAGTCAAAGCTCCAACATCCATAACCTCCAAGAAAAATATGAATTGGGGGTGGCTAGGTAGCACAGTGAATAGAACATGAGGACCTGAGTTCAAATCCAGCCTCAGACACTTAACACTTACTGGCCATGTGACCTTGGGCAAGTCACTTAATCCCAACTGCCCTGCCTTCTCCCATCCAAAAAGCAAAAAAAAAAAATATGAATTGGTCTCAGGCTATGGAAGATCTCAAAAAAAGGATTTGGATTTTAAAAATCAAATAAGAACCTTGGGCAAGTCACTTAACCCCGATTGCCCTCTCCCCCCCCCCAAAAAAGCAAAAAAACCCAACCAAAATCAAATAAGAGAGGCAGAGGAAAAATTTAGAAAAGAAATGAGAATGAGGCAATAAAATAATGAAAAAAGTCAACAGCTTGGTAAAGGAGGCACAAAAAATACAGAAAAAAATGGCACCTTAAAAACAGAATAGGCAAAATGGTACAAGAGGTAACAAAATTCCAATGAGG
>JAQQSW010015793.1:0-11811 GCA_028646575.1 Pseudocheirus occidentalis | reverse complement strand
ATCAGAGAATGTCCTGGATCAGAGAATGTCACAGCCCTCTTGACCCACCACCCAATCACAAAGTAATAAGGCCTGGGCATTCCTGAAGAACAATCCTCCTTCCACAGGCTCCATGTGACCACATTCAGCCTATTAAGGGGACAGAGTATATTTTCAAATCAGGGAAGAACCTCAGAGTCACTTAAGCCTATCAAAGTTTTGGGGGCAGGGAAGATCTTTAGATTCCCATAACACCAGACCTGAAGTCAGGAAGACTTCAAATTTGATCTTAGATATTTACTAGCTGTGTGTCCTTGGGCAAATCGCTCAATTTCTTTATCTATAAAATGGGATCAAGAGTAACACTTACTTCCCAGAGTTGTCATGATGATCAAATGAGATAATAATTGTATGATGCTTAGCACAGTGCCTGGCACGACGTTAGCTATTATTAATGGCTGAGTGTTATATGAATGAACTGATTAAAGAATACCCTTTACTTTCTGGTACCTTTTATGTTATTGAAAATATATCCAATTTCAAGCCGTGTTTCTAAATCTGGCAGTCCAGCAGAATGAAAAGTCAAGAGAGGTTCCAGTTCATGTTTCACTTCGGACACTGACTGGCTATGTGAATAGAGGTAATCATGTTATAGTAATTTCCCTCAGCCTCAGTCTTTTCATCTTGAAAATAGACATAATAGGGTCTTTATTAATACCTCATATCTTTTGAAGACCAAATAATTGAATATAAGTAGATATAAATGGCAGCTATTATTAACAAATGCCATCTGTGGATCTGTGCATCCCTACACGGTTTCATGCTAAATGTGCAGAAAATGAATATGACAAATTCCTAGCACTTGTGTACATGAGCTCCCTCTCCTTCTTCTAGTCATCCATCCATATCAACATTTTGTAAAAACCAGATAGTTTTTCATTTTCTGAAACCATGAGAACACCCTGCAGCATTGTCTGAAAAGATTTAATGAGGAGAAAATACTGGCACTGTCTTTGTCCTTGAGGACTTGAGGAATAAAGCAAAACTTGGCACAGGAGTCCAGCAGCAAACAGTCACTTTGCATACACCAGCTGTTAACTTGGTCTTTGAAGCCATTAAAAATACAGATGTGCTCTCTGGCCCCTATTAGATCCTCAAGGCCCTTACTAGGAGGAGGTTGGGCACTTTGGGAGGTTAAAAAAAATAGCTGTTGAAAATTACTCTTCCAGTGGTTTGAAAGAGTTAATGGGGCTCTAGATAAAAATGTTCATCTTACTCCCAAGGACAAGCAGAAGCACTGGGAAGATCTGGCTGAAATCCTCTGAAATAGGGTTGGCAGGATTACCATTCACCTTAATGACCTCAGGAAAGAGGAAACGACATGGTTCAATCTCTAGTTGCTGAGTCACTTAACCATTCAGAATCGATTCATACTCCTTCTGTCCCTTCCCTGGAAGATGAAACAACAGACTCACCGGGTTGCTTATTTCTCACTTGTGACGCTATTGTTTAAAGCACACTTTTCAAATTTATTTTCTGCTAAGTGGATGGATTCTTTATTACTTGTCCCTAGCAGTTGACAGTAATGATTTATTGCATCTCTGGGGCTTCTGGGGCTCATCATGACTCTTGGCTTAATTCACACATTACTTAACTGCTCCAGTGTCTGTTGTGTTTCCTTAGAGAGCTTCTCTGAAAGGACAGAGCACCAGGGCCAGACATGGGTTGCCAGCCAGGACTTTGGTACAGGTGCAATTAATGAGCATAATTTTCCCCCTTTCCTAGGATGTGGATATTCATGTGCGTGGGTGCATATCTCTGTGGGTGTGCCTAATAAAAAGAGCAAGTATCCTGTCGTGGATGCACATTGTACACCTGCCTTCTCTGCAATTGAGTTAGAGGATACTTCCAAGAAATGGAAGTAATGGAAGATCTTGGATCTAAAATACAGGTTATACAAAGGGAGTGAATTAATGATGTTTTCCAGTACCTCTCTATCCTATTGGCCCTCCATGATCTTTGTGCAATTCCAGTGTCCATTTATGATCAGAGTTCTGCAGATCTTAAAAGGGTATGTGGTTTTGGCTAAGGTTAAACAAACAAGAAATCCCTAAGACAAGGTAAAGAAAGGAAGAATCCTTTTGGAGACCCAGCAGTAGAGTCTGCCCATTCTCCTGAAAGCTAGATATCTAGATTGCAGCTATGACAAATTATGAATCTTCTAGGTCTTTTGTATTTCTCTAAACATGGTGCCTGGAGAGTCACCAAATTCTTGTTAAGTAGCGACTCCCAGCTCCTTGGGGAAATGTGATATTGTTGACAGGGATATTTTCTCTAATAATACAGAACTCAATATACCTATACCATCCTGTGTGTGATTGAATGAATGAAAATATTACTTATTAAACACTTTGTGCCATGTAGAGATGTAGCTCTGGGATCTGAAGAGATAACTGAACTACAAATTTAATCTGTTGCAATTTGATGCAGCCTAAGGAGACCTTCTTAGAGGCAATAGGCGGGGTAGAGGCTTGGATCCAGGAAAAGTGTGTGTGTGTGTGTGTGTGTGTGTGTGTGTGTGTGTGTGTATGTGTACAGAGTAGGTATTGTAAGGCAAATTTGAGACACAAAAGAGAATGAACTCTTGTCTACCTTGTGTTTTTAGCTGTCAGGCCATGATAGAGAAATTTTGAGCTATTTTTCTTCCATCATACTGAGATAGTTCTGAAGAAAACAAGCACTTGTGGGGGGGTGTGTTGGAAATGGTCAGTGCTGCTCCTTTCTGGGAGCTGCAGAAAGCTATAGGCAGACATAGGAGCTGTAGTGGGCATGAGAAGCAAGGAGTTCTGTTTGTTGCAAGACTATAAATGACTGAGGTTTCTGGAGAAGAATTATTCACTGTTGGGTGCTGATATTTTTCCATGAGTGTTGGTAATGCTTCTTTTCGTTTTCTTTGATTTGTAAATTAGCCTTTTCTATTTTAATCTTTGGGAATAGTGTGCTTGCAAGTAGAGTTGGTGATAACACATTGAATGATGTCATTTAGTAGAGGTAGCAGGTTTTCATGTTGGGGCACTGAGCTAGAGATGTGAGAAATTCTCTGAAGTATTCTGGTGCCCTTCATGTCATGTGAGAGCCTCTGACACAAGGGTTGTCCTAGCTAAATAACTCGAATCTTATTTTTCACTCCAACAACTTGGGCATATATTTTTGAGTTCTTTTCCGGTAATTGCCATTTCCCCCTATTTCTTCCTTAAAGGCCACATAGGGACCTGGGTTTTTGAACTTTAAATCACCTACTAGCAGTTCAAGCCACTGATGTGAAGGGAGACACTTAAATCCATCCTTTTAACAGCCATTTGCCATATTGAAGTATTTTCTAGTAGAATAGAAGTTCTTTCAGGGAGAAGGGGAAAGAAAGGAGGCAATAGCAACACAGTTAAGAAGCCCAAAGCCCATCTTGAAAGTGTTTTAAATTGGGAAATGGAATGGCAAGAAACATTTAGTATAAAAGCTCTAGGTCTTATATTATCTTTTTATGGCATTGCAAAAAGCTGCCTTACTTTTTTATTCATTAATCTTCCTATTTGGTTCGGAATTATTCTGATGCATGTTGCCTGAAGGGAGAAAGAGACACTCATAGCTGGAGTGAAATACTGGAATAATTGAGCTTTAAAAGGCTATGTATAGTCTCTGTATTTACTAAAAGACCACAGATTCTTAACGTATAGTTTGTGATTGCTTTGGTAATCAACAAACTAGCTTTTAAATACCTAAAAGTGGTTGAATATTATTAATATTCTAATCTCATTTGAAAGATAACTTAAATCAGAACAGATTCAAAATAATAAAAAAACAACCATCACATTTAGATAGAACTTTACAGTCACGGAGCGCTTGACATACATTATCTCATTTAAACCTAACAGGTCTAGGAGTTAGGTTTGGGTTTAGCTACCGTTATTATGACGAAGGTGAGGTTCAGAAAGGATATTCAAGGTCACACAACTAATAATAATGATAACCATAGCTGACATTCATATAGTGCCTTAAGGTTAGCAGAGTGAGTTACGTGTCTTATTTCATTTGACTTTCACAAAAACCCCATGAGAGAGGTAGGTGCTATTATAATCAACCTTGTTTTATAGTTGAGAAATTGAGACTCAGAGAGCTTGTAACTTGTTTAGGGTCACACATCTTACAAGTGTCTGAAGCAGGATTTATTCCCAAATCTTGTTAACTGCGAGTCCAACACTAACCTCTACGTCATTCTATTTATCATAAAATATGACAATAGATCTTCAGGTATCAAAATTTCTGCGATAACCTGCTTCTTCAATTCTTTGGTGTTCTCAAGTAAAAGCTACCTTATGGATTTTCATCTTTATCAAGAAAGATTTAGTGGGCAGCTATGAATTTTATAGCATGGTCCTAAGTCCTTGTCCTCTGGGATACAAATTTTCATTTCAAAGCCACCTAAAACTGATCATGACCTAAATTCAAAATAAATAGCCTACTTCTCAGACTCTTTCCATGTTTCTATTTGCAATCATTATGGATCCAGTGTTGTTAAAGCAGCATGAAACTGAACATTTACCCATGAGTTGAGTTGTTCAAGCTGTCTGCACCGGCTGGTATGCGGCTCCTCTAAGAATAATGAGATTATTAAACATCTGATAGACATTTACAAGGTTTTGGTGAACTAGTAAAGGTCACTAATGTTCTTTTAAAGGTGGTAGGAGAGAAGTAGCAGATTTGTACAAAAAAGTAATTTTTAAAGCAAGTGAGCCAAGCTAAAAGTGACTTAATTCCCCCCACCCCTTTCTAAACCAAGGCTGTCAAATGATCAGAAACAATGTATAGGCCGGCTGCTAGAAAGGGAGCATTTGTTTTAGAATTGGAACATGGAAGATTTATGGAATGTTCATATGTCAAGTTTTTGCAATCTCTCAAGGAGGCCACTTGTGATGTCAGGCTGTTATCACTCATGGAAACTGACTCATCAGTCTTCAGAGAATTTCACAGAAAATCTTCAGGCAAGGTTATGAAAGATGAGAGGCCTCAGAATTGTGAAAAAGCCATTCTGTGAATACGAGTCTTTGATGCCTAAAGCAATATTTCTGAACGTTCTTTCTTGATTGAGAAATGATCAGATGATCCGTGAACCAGCTCTGTTAAAAATAGTAACTAAAACATAATGAACAGGTAACAAGCTTATCTTACCTATTTATCCATGACAAATAAGGATTTTTTTGTTTTGTTTTGTTTTGTTTTGCTTGAAAGAGGAAGGGCCATACCTGTGATTTCATCAATGGAGGGAATTCTGTTAAGAAATGCTGCCTACCAAAGCAGATCAGCAAAGGTTTTGTCACTGATAGTTTTAGAGCAGGTTTCTGAATGTGTGGTTCTTTAATCACAGTTTGCCCTTTAGGCATCCTCAAGATGCTTTTAGGGGCCTCTATGCAGTCATTTACATAATTTTATTTATACAATGACACTAAGATATTATTTGCCTACACAGATCTTTCTCTTTTGCAACTACGTATCTGTGAGGCTCAAATTTCTTCATATTGTACTTCAACCAAAATAACATATTGTAACAGATTGAACGCAGAAGCAGATATGGGAATCCAGCTGTCCTCTCTTAAGGCACACAACCAACAGATTTGCAAAAAGTATGTAAATTAACGCCACTCTTCTCACTCCTTTTTTTGGGGAAAATATAGTTATTTTCCCCCAAAAAATATGTTAGCATGTAATGGGCATATTTTTAAATGACAAATCAATTTTTCTAAAAATATTCAGTGTTAATTTGTGATAAATTTTTATAGATATAATCAAAATAATAAAAGTTTTTGGTGCTCCTCAACAATTTTTTCAAGAGGGTAAAGAGGTCTTAAGAACAAAAAATGTTTGAGAACTTCTGTCTCACCTGGGGCAGTGAGAGATGGAATGAGTTGTTCATGGTCGCAAAATCAGGAAATCATCTGAGGGAGGAACTGAACACGTGTTTATTTTTTCCCCCTGATTCTGAGGCTAGATGTGTATCTCTGATGCTATACCACATCTTGAGAAGTTAGCATTATGTTTATTTCATAACTGAAATAACTATGTACAGCATCATTGGCTAAATTAGGTTGTCTAACTCCAATAAGGGCTCGGTTTCTAAGAAAATCAACTTCCTTCTTTCAAACATGTAATTATAATAAAAGCTTCTAAGCTCTAACAGTAATTCATATCTCCAACCTGCCAAAACATATATAAGAAAAAGAATATGATTGTTCTGATGTTTGTTTGTTGTTTTTGGTAAAGGCAGCAGTTTTATGTAGTGAAAAGGGCATTGCACCAGGAGTCTGAAGATATGACTCTACCAATTAATAAAAATCATTGAATCATTGAGTTGAAGAGATGGAAAGGTCTCCAGAGAATCAGCTAATTGAACGAGACACAAAAATCACAGGCTCTTTCTACAATATTCCAAATTAGTGGTCATTCAACCTTAGCTCAAAGACTGTCAGTGCCATGGAAATCATAGCTCCCCAAGGCTATCCATTTTTTTTTTGGACAGTTCAAATTGTTAGGCAATTTCCCCCCTTATGTTTGAGCTTAAAACTTCTTCTCTGTAACTCCTTCCCAGGGGCAAGGAGAACAAATCAAATCCTTCTTCCAAATAACAAGCCTTCAAATATTTGAAGTTAGCCATCATGTACCCCTACTCCAGGTCAAATAATTCCAATTCTTTTAGCTATTCTATCAGCTCTCTTGTTTGACATCTTTTCTAGTTGACTTTTAGCTTGTAAATATTCTACTTAAAATATGATTCTCAGAACTGGTTAAAATAATCCAGAGGTGGTCTAATCTAGAACAGAAAATATCCAGTCTATCACCTCTCTCAACCTAGACTTTTATATGTAATGTAGGCTAAGACTTTGTAAATTTATTTCACTGACATATTCCATTATTAATGTCAACTGAGCTTGAATTTTTCCTAAAATTTGTATCTATTTCATATAAATTAATTTCTAGCCACACCTCTACTCTCTCCCATTCTATACTTGTACAAGTTGATTTTTTGGACCTAAACAGAGGACTTTGCATTTATTCCTATCACATTTCGTCTCAGGTTCAGCCTAATAGATGAAATTTAATGCTAACTGGGTGTGGGTAGCAACTTCTTTAAGCCTCAGTATCCTTATCTTTAAAGCAAACACAATATTAGCTAACGTTCCTGTCTTATAAGTTTATAGAGAAAACTAAGATCTTTTGGAAATTTTTCATTTCTATACATTTACAAGTTGTAATTATTATTTTCTCTATGTGATTACAAACATATGGATATTTGGTATTATTCAGATGCAAGGCGTACACAACATATGCAATCAAAAAGATTTGGTGTTATGTATGTATATCCTATAACTTAAACTATAGAATAAGATAAGACAGATTGCTTTGGAGATAGTAAATGTATACCCAAATTGCCTTCAGTTTTTATATTCCTATGCAAACAAGGAGCCAGAGGAAGTAGAGGACAAATCCTATCTCAGTGGCTATTAGTTACCCGATTGTTTACATCAATAGTTCTCAACCTGTGGGTCGCAACCCCTTTGGGGGTTGAATGACCCTTTCACAGGGGTCACAGAGGTAGCCTAAGACTACCGGGAAATACATATTTCCAATAGTTTTAGGAACCGAGACATTGCCCTTTTATCTGTCTCCAGGTGGGTCCGCCCACATGCAGATATGCCCACATATGAGTATTAAAGGGTGGCAGCATTAGGAAGGTTGAGTACCACTGGTTTAGATGCATTCTTTCTACATTAAGAGAAAGCCTTAATGATAAGCACTATTCCCAGTTGGAGTATGCAGAAAAGGGAACAGGTATATTCTTATACGGGAATATAGAAGAAAAAATTAGCTGGACTTGGTGGCATGCTCTTATAATTCCAGCTTTTAGAGTAAGTTTAGGTTGGTAGATCACTTATGTCTGTGGATTTATGGGATGCAATAGTGTTAAAGCTGATTGGGTGTCCATGCTAAGTCTGGCAGTAATATAGTGAACTGGTTTGCATCAGAAAAATTGAGCAGATCAAAGCTTCTGGACTGATCACTGTTAGGATCAGACATATGAAGACAACTGTATTTCTGGGAAGGACAAAATAGGAAAACCCAGTTTCAAGGGAAACAAAACCAAACAAATCCTAAACCACTAAAGACATCAGTGAAAGAAAACACAGTTAAAAACCTTGAGTACAAGTACATTAGTCAGCAAAAAGATAGTAAAACAGAAGGAAAGGAGCCTACCAAGACATTTAAACACCTGCAAACATATCCAAATACATATTTCAAGGCAAAGGAAACTGATTCAGCACCTGGTAAACCAGAGAATCCTACGTATTCCTAAGAGAGGATAGAACTGCAATATGAAATTCTCTAATGGTTCAAGAGAAAAATCAGAAACTTGAAAGAAATTAAAAGTAAACAAATGGCAAAATGAATGACCTGCACAGCAGAAACAGTTGAAATAGAATAGAAAATCTTAAACCTATAGTGGCAAGTCTCTATAAGAAAGAAAAAGAGAGAAAAATACATCAACCAGTAAATGCTTAGTAAGCCCCTCCTATGTGCTAGGCACTGTGCTAAATGCCAGGACTACAAATAGAAGCAAAAGACAGTCCTCAAGGAGCTTACAATCTAATGGGGGGAGACAACATGCAAACAAATATATACAAGGCAAGTTATAAATAGGAAATAATCAACAGTAGAAAGGCACTGGGATTAAGAGGATAATGTATATGCATTGTATATATGGATTATAATATGTCTTATATATCAATACATATATAACATATATGTAGTACATTAATTAATTATTACTGATGCATAATATATGTATTATATATTATGTAATATATATGTATTATATTGAAATGAAAGGCAGTCTGGAAGAAGAATGTATTAGTAACTAGACAATGTAAGCTGGTGGAGAGGACACTGAACTCAGAGTCAGGAGGCTTGAGTTTAATTCCAATCTCTCATACTTATTAGCTATCACTTTTCTGTGATTTGGTTTTCACACTGTAAAATGGAAATAATTCTCTTTTTTTCTCTACCTTGCAGGATTGTTAGGAAAACAATTTGTGGACTTTCGATTACTTTATAAACACACACATATGCATATACAATTCTTATTCTCAAACCATATAGCTATTTTCTCATTCTATAATATTTTGTGGGAATAATTATAGATATATTGAAGGTATCCTTAATGAAAATATTTTGTTTTTCAGTTCTATTCCAACATGGCATCTGTTGTATAGATAGATATATATTAATCTCTCCGTCTCTCCATCCATCAATCTACAAAATTCCTTAATAGACACAACCACAAAAAAGAATTTTGCTAAAGGACCCTCTGATTATTAACATCATATGAAACACAAAACTTGATGCTGTATGCTGACCAAAGGTGTTGGCCACCATCATGGAGAATGTTCTTCACAGAGTTCAAATGAAAGAGGGATTCCTAAAATATGGTGATGTCTTTTAGCTTCTCTTTATAGATGATATTGCACTGATTACAGAATGATATTTTATAGGGTCTTTTTTTTTAATAATGTCGAGTAGTGATACAAAACCATTCAAAAGAACTTAGACTAATAATCACATTGGAAAGCATGTCCAATCTATGTTATACATTTGATGGGTAACCCATTAAGTTAATAAATAAAAATATCATAAGGAAGCACTGAAGATTGATACTGACGCTCTCTATATGCAAATAGTGCAATGCCAGTTGTGGGTGACAGCAGTAAGACATATGGTGGATGTAAGTGGGCTATAGCATATTACCAAAGATGACTTACACATTAGGAGTTGTGTAAGAGATGTCATTCAGGAAACATATTTTTGGGAAAAGGAGTAGTAATAGGGAGAGGAAAATAGTGGATAGTCTTGAGTTTTTCTTGAAAGACCTCTTGTGTATTAGGTCAATCTGCAAAGCAGAAGTTATAGGAAGACATTGAGAAAAGTTGTATAGAATGAGTAAGTATGTCTAGATTGCAATCTGTAGTAGGAGGGAACACATATATAATGAGATCATAGATTTCCACTTAACATTGAAGCATCAATATATGTTGGCCATGAAGCTCAGCAATGGACATCTTTGCATGGAAGACCGGGACAATAGTGCTCAGAAAATGTTAATTAGCAGAATTCATTCAACAGAAATGCAGAGGGAGCCTAGAACCATCAAAAACTCCTGGATTTAGAGTCAGCGAGCACACGTTTGAATCCATTTCTACCACTTACCACTGTGTGACTTTAACCAAGTCACTTTACTTCTCTGCATTTGTTTCCTCATTTTAAAGTTAAGTTGGATTAGATAACCTCTGAAATATCTTTCTTCCAATTGTCTATCCATGATCTTATTAGAATCAGGAATATGGTCAAGTTTGTTCCCTAAAACTCACCTCCCCAGTCTATATAGCAGTCTCTTCAACTGTTCATAATTTGTACTGGAGGAGCTGACACCAAGTCCATTTCCTCTGACATTTATTCTTGCTCAACTCTAGGAATGAAAAAATTGCTCAATTTATAAAAATATTCACTGAGAAATATTTAAAATATGCATATAACATTGCTTTAACAATGCCTCCCTTGGTAGCATTTAATTTCCTGTACTTAAGCTATAACTGTCAGAAATGAAACCAAGCCATGTGTAGCATGAATATGTTTAGATGACCGTGATTTCTGTCTTTGAGCTAAGCAGGATGTCTTTGCCTGGACACATTCTCCTCTAATTTCTTATCATTAAGAGGTATATTGGAGTAGAAATCTATCAACAGTCTAGGGGGATGATGGTCTTTTGTGGGCTGAGGATAAAACTACTCTCTCTGGTCACTTCAGGTGGGAATAGTTCCATATCAGACTGGGAGAGAAATAAACTTACCCTTGGCCAGCTTAACCCACACTCACCAAATGCTATCACAAACAATACAATCATGGAGAGCAAACATTTATCCAAGTAAGCTATAAAACAGAAATCAAAGGTATTATACAGATTGAGACAGAAGAAAAAATTGGTTCTTTGACTCAGGAGTGAAATAAAATCTCAATCCAATCAAATAGGGAAGGATTTCCCTGGAGAAATTCATTCTCAGCCATCTCTAAGGCTGTAGATATGGGGAATCAAGGGGCATGTTGGGGGAAGAGAGGTGAGTGTGACTTTCCCAAGCCTGCAGCTCTAAGGATTCCCAATAGCTTTTCCAGAGTTCACGCTGTTTCCTTCACCCCTTCTCTTTCAGCTCTCACTTCTCTTTCCCCTCAGTGTCTCTGAAATTTTATCTCCAATGTGAAGTGATTTTATCTTCAAATATACCTCATAGTCTTACCATGGCATTACCTGGGCTGAGTGTGAGGGTGGGAAAGGTGTTACATTCCTCAATTCCATGAAAGTCTGCCTAGTTCTATCCACACAATGGAAGTATGGGGTTATGTTTTCTCTTTGCTTTAGGGGGGACACAAAGTATAAAATGGGACTAAATACTTTATTTTTCTACTATCCTGTCACCAAAACTGGAGAGGCAGAGCAGTTGAGCAGTATGAGAAGGAAGGCAGCAGTTATTGTCAATAGCTTTAAATTCAGGTATTTGTTTTTCTCCCTCTATAAGAATACCTTAAGTAAATAGATAACAGGAAGCCACACTTCATTCCTTATAATGTAGTTATAAGACTTTTGTTATAAGGGAGAGGAGAGCAATAGAACCAGGTTAAATGAGCCTTATCATGACCAAGAGAATCTAACTTGAGTGACTTTCCCTGTGTTTCTGTTCC
>JAQQSW010015792.1:0-11811 GCA_028646575.1 Pseudocheirus occidentalis | reverse complement strand
TGATTTCTTTCCCATTCTTGTGTTTGATCGTCAAATTTTCTGTTCAGCTCTGGTTTTTTCAGCAGGAATGTTTGAAAGTCCTCCACCTCATTGAATGACCATATTTTCCCCTGGAACATTATACTCAATTTTGCTGGGTAGGTGATTCTTGGTTTTAATCCCAGTTCCCTTGATCTTCAAACTATCATATTCCAGGCCCTTCAGTCCCTCACTGTAGAAGCTGCCAGATCCTGAGTTATCCTAATTATGTTTCCACAGTATTCAAATTATTTTCTCTTGGCAGCCTGTAATATTTTCTCCCTTAACTGGGGATTCTGAAACCTGGCAATAACATTTCTAGGAGTTTTCTCTTGGGGATCTTTTTGAAGAGATGATTGGTGAATTCTTTCAAGTTCCACTTTGTCCTCTGAATCTAAAACATCAGGGCAATTTTCCTTGAGAATTTCTCAAAAGATACTTTCCAATTTGTTTTTCTTTTGATCATGGGTTTCAGGTAGACTAATAATTTTCAGATTGTCTCTCCTGGATCTATTTTCCAGGTCAGTGTTTTTTTCAAGGAGATATTTCACATTGCTTTCTATTTTTTTCATTTGTTTGTAACTGATTAATAGTATCTTGGCTTCTCATAAAGTCATTAGCTTCCACTTGCTCCACTCTAATTCTGAAGAAATTATTCTCTTCAGAATGCTTGAGATTCTTTTTCCATCTGGCAAATTCGACTTTTAAAGGCATTCTTCTACTCATTGGCTTTTTGGGCCTCTTTTGCCATTTGAGTTAATCTATTTTTTAAAGTGTTGTTTTCTTCAGTCAGGTTGTTGACTCTCTCTTCATGATTTTCTCACATCATTCTCATTTCTATTCCCAAGTTTTCCTTCACTTCTATTATTTGTTTTTCAAAGTCCTTTTTCAGTTGATCTATAGCTTGTATGCAATCTTCGAGTGTCTTGAAAGCATTTGGTATGGGAGTTCTGACTGTGTTGTCTTCCTCCTGTTCCATGCTTTGATCCTTTTTGTCCACAAAAAAAGTTTCTAGAGTTTCATTGCTGTTCTTATTTTGCTTCCTTTTCTTCATGTTGGCCAGTCAATTAATTGCTTGATTTTTTTTAGGTCTGTGGAACTCTGCTTCCAGGGGGGGGAAAGCTTGATGGGGTTTTCCCAGCTGCCAGAGCTATTAGGGGGGTGCTGCAGCCACCACCATCTTTGGATTGCTGAAAATGCACTCCAGGACCACCACCCAAGACCATGTTCCAGGTCTAGGACGCTCAATGCAAGGGCTCTTGGCCCTGATCAATCATCTCAGCCCCACCTGTGACTGGCAGCCCAGGAGCTCTGAAGCAGCCCAGTGGATGCAGTTGCTGGTTGCAGCTGACCCTACCATTTCCTTGCTGCTTCCTTGCCCTGGGGGCAGATCAGCCAAACTGCTTTTCCTCCCCCAAATTTAACTTGAAAGCTTGACTTTCACTGACTTTCTCTAATCCTGGCTTGAGAGATGTGGAGACTGCTCCAGGTGCTGCAGATCTATTCTCTGGGGTATACTCACACTGTGGCTTGGCTCCTCTTGTCTACCTTGCAGCCTGGCCTTTCAGTTTCAGGCTGGGCTGGCTTCGGCTCCCAGACTGTCGCAATGAGCCCCTGCTGCTGAGCTGCCTTCAGCAAGAGACGTGTTTTCTTTATTTTTATGAGTTTGGGAGCCCTAAAACTTGTTTAAGAGTCATATTTTATGGGTATGTAGGGTGGCTGTGTGGGAGCTGCGAATCTTTGCTGCTTCTATGCTGTCATCTTGGCTCTATGCTCTCAATGATTTTCTTATACTTAATTTTATTAATTTCACTTTTACTTTTCATGATTTCCCACTTAGTGTTTAATGGGGAATTTTCAGTTTGCTCTCTTTTTAGCTTTCTAAAAAAATCATAGCCTATTTATTGATCTGCTCTTTCTCTATTTTATCAATGTAAGCCCTTAGAGAAATAATTTTTCCCTTCTGCTTTAATTATATCCAATATGTTTTGAGATTGTCTCTTTATTGTTATTCTCTTTAATGAAAGTAATTGTTTCTCTGATTTGTTCTTCAACCGACTCATTCTTTAAGATCATAGGTTATTTACTCTCCAATTGGTGTTTAATCTATGCTTCTGTGTTTTCTTATTAAACACAGTTTTATTGCATTGCTATCTGAAAAAGGATGCTTTTAATTTTATGCTTTTCAATATAAAATTCCATGCCTTAAAATATGGCCAGTGTTTGCAAAGGTGCCATAAACTTCTGAGAAAAAAGGTGTATCCTTTTCTATTCCCATTTAATTTTCTTCAGATAGCTACTATATCTAGCTTGTCTAAATTTCTATTCACTTTCTTTACTTCTTTCTTTCTCATTTATTTGGTTAGATTCATCTGATTCGGAGAGGGGAAAATTAAACTCTCCAACTGATAGTGCTGCTATCTATTTCTACTTATTATTCATTTAACTTTTCTTTTAAAAAATAGATGCTATAGTACTTGACATATTCAAATTTAAGATTGATATTTCTTTGTTGTCTATGGTACCTCTTATCAAACCATTTATCTCTTAGTTAAATCTATTTATAAATTCTGCTGAGGTACTCTTTTCCTCCCTTAAGCCGTGGCTATGTTACTCAGCCACACTGTTTCAAAAATGTTCTTGCACCCTTTGGTACAGGACCCCTTGGCATTTCCTCCTCACCCATAGCCACAGACTGGGATTATGTCTGATCAGTACTGCTAATCCTGTCAATCAGAGACAGAAAAGAGTCTTTCAATTTCCCCTTACTCAGCCTTCTGGATCCTCATGCTGTTCCTTAGATGAAATTGAGGGAAGATCCTGATGTGAAAGTTCCTGAGGCTGTGAGGTAAAAATTCTTGAGTCCTATGCTGCTTCTTGACCCAGCTGCCCCCAGGGCTTGTTGCTTGCTGATTCAGATGAGTTAGCCTGGAAGTGTTTGCACTTCACTCTGGCCAAACCTCAGCTCTTGGAGCTCAGATGCTTCCTGGGCTCCTCTCTAGTTGCCTTAGGAAGATGTCTTTGCTCCTTTATTTTTGACACTCTGTGTTCACTTTGAGGGAATGTTTGTGGAGGAAACTTGGAGAGTCTGGGATTTTCTTTTTGTGAAGGAAACTTGTTTATAGAGGAAACTTGAAGAGTCTGGGATTTTCTGACCTATTCTACCATCTGTAACGTCAATGGGATTTAAGATTTTCTCCACTCATTAATAGGCCTCAGGTGAAGTCCATTAAGGGAAGCTTGCTTAGGGAAGGCTTGCTTGTAGGAAGGCTTTCACAGCTTTTACTAATTTCTAATTAGGTACTGAGTCACGAGCATTGTGATGTCTTCTGACTCTGAAAGGTGTATACATGCTTGGAGTTTGATACGGGAAAAGGTACCTATGAGTTCTGCCTAGGAGCATGAGCACCAGAATTGATCTGATTATGCAGATAAACATAA
Source organism: Pseudocheirus occidentalis (assembly GCA_028646575.1). Taxonomy (NCBI): domain Eukaryota; kingdom Metazoa; phylum Chordata; class Mammalia; order Diprotodontia; family Pseudocheiridae; genus Pseudocheirus; species Pseudocheirus occidentalis. The sequence continues at coordinate 8,352 of JAQQSW010015792.1, read as the reverse complement.
CATTTCTTGTATATGGTCCCTTCTCTCTCCTGACATATCAATCACCCTTGTCCAAGACCTTATCACCTCATGTTTGGACTAATCTGATAGCATTCTGGTTGTTTTCCCTGACTCCTCTCTTACCATTCCAAACCATCTTCCACTCAGTTACCAAACTGTTCATCTTCAAATACAGGTCTCATCTTATTGCCCCTCCTACCCTTATTCAGTAAATTCTAATGACTCCTTTTAGGATTACTTCCAGAACTAAATATGAAATCCTTCATTTAGCTTTCAAAGCCTTTCATAATTTGACCTCTATTTACTTTTCCTATTTTCTTATACCTTACTTCCTTCTATATACTCTATGAATGAATGGCACTGGCATACTTTCTATTTTTTGCACAAGAAACTCCATCTCTATATTCTGGGTATTTCCTTGGAATGTCTCCCATGATTAGACTTCTCTCCCTCCTTATCTTTATCTTCTATCTTCCCAGCTTCATTTAAGTCTCAATTAAAGTCCTGTCTTCTATAAGAAGCCTATCCTGGTCCTCTTTTATTTTAGTGTCTTTCTTCTGAGATCACTCCCAGTTTTTCAGATGTGTGGGCTTCTTTTTTTTGGACATGGTTGTTTATATGTTGTCTTTCTCATTAGACTGAGAGCTCCTTAAGAACAAGGACTTTAAAAGAAAAGTAAACTTTCTTTGTGTTATCCTCAGAGTTTAGCATTGGCATAGCACATAGTTGGTTATCACTCAACTGACTGATTAACACCAGGATTATTGCAGTACCCTTCTGGGTCGTCTCCCTGACTCATTTTTCTACATGCTCCAATCCATATTCCACAGACCTGACAGTCACTCGTCTGAAGTATTTTTCTGACCCTTTCACACATGCACACACACTCACACAAACACTTATACACACATCCATAATTAAACATTGATGAATTCTTATTGCTTCCAAAATCAAACAAAAAAATACTCTCCTTGACTCTTAAAACACCTACATTTCCAATCTTCTAACATTTTGTAGCCCTTCACATATTGTTCAGAGATACGTGCCTTGTTGGATTTCTTGTATGAAATAGTTTAGCTCCATGTCTTTTTGTTGTTTTCCCCCTCCCCTTCAGTGTATTCCTGGAGTTCTCTCTCTTTATCTTCACCTTCTGGATTTTCTGCCTTCCTTCAGGATTTAGCTCAATATTCACACTCCACAACAACCCTTTTCTGTCCCTTTCTTCTGACATTAGCTTCCATTTGCATCATATATATCTGGTCAGGACATAGTTATTTACATGTTGTAAATTAGTATGTGAGATTTTTCAAGGCAACAACCACATTTTTGCCCTTATGTTTGCCCCCTCCAATTAGCATAGAAACTGGCACATAGAAAGCAGTTAATAAATGTGTGCTGACGGTGTACTGATATAAGGGATAGATCAGGTAAGGCAGTGGTCAGAAACAAACACTTCTGAGGAGGGACAGGGTGAAAGGGGAGAGAGAGAGAGAGAGAGACAGAGAGAGAGACAGAGACAGAGAGAGACAGAGAGAGAGACAGAGAGAGAGAGACAGAGAGAGACAAAGAGAGACAGAGAGGCAGAGAGAGAAACAGAGAGATGGAGAGACAGAGGGACAGAGGGACAGAGACAGAGAGAGAGGGAAAGGGAGAGACAGAGAGAGAGAGTAGAATGGTAGGCTGGAGGAAAATACAGTTATAGCTATAACTGTGAATGAGATGAACTCACCCATAAAATAGAAGGGGATAGCAGAGTAGATTAAAAATCAGAATCCTAAAATGTGTTGTTTACAAGGAAAACATTTGAAGCATACACGGAGTAAAGATAAGAGGGTGAAATCTATTATCCTTCAGCTCAATTGAAAAAAGCAGTGGCAGCAAACCTGATCTCAAAGGAAGAGCAAAAATAGATCTAATTAAAAGAGATAAAGAAGGGACTACATCTTGCTAAAAGGCACCATAGACAATGAAATAATATCAACACTAAACATATACACACCAAATGGAATAACATTTAAATACTTAAAGGAAAATATAGATGAATTCAGGAGGAAATAGAAAACAAAATTATGCTAATGAAGACCCTCAAGTTTCTTCTCTTCTAAGATTGTGTTTTGATGTTCCCTGACACCATAGTAACTTTCTCTGGTCAGGTTATTTTTGTTGTTGCTTGCTTGCTCATTTCCAGCCTATTTCTTGACTTTTAACTTCATGTTAATGTTGGACTCTGCTTTGGAGGATTAAGGGGGCACCATTGCAAGTTTCAGGGTTTTTTGCAGAGCTAGTTCTGGGATTCTGTTACTTTTCAGTTCCTTCAAGGTGGTAGGATCTAAGGAGAGGCTTTTTAATGCTCTCCTGGCATGGACTCTGGTATATGAGTGACCACAAGCTCTCTTTTCCACTTTGTAACTGTGATCAGGGTCCCTGCTGCTACAATTACGAGTTCTGGAGTATTAGTGCTCCTCGTTGTTCAAGAACTTTAATTTAGAACTGATCAGGATCTAGTTAAAGACAATGCAACAAAGTCCTGCAAACAATGCCAGCAAATGGTATCCTGTAATCTCCTTCCAAGTCAATTGTCTGATCCCATCACCATTTGTGGACTGAGAGCTCCAGAATTGGCTTCTACCAAATCAATTGCCCTATAACCTGCTGCTGTGGAGCACTGGACTACACTCCTCACTCCATTCCAGTTTCCTGCTAAACTTTTAAGTTGTCTTGGGTTAGAAAATCTTTTCTCTCAATCTTTTTGTGGTTTCTGCTGCTCTAAAATTTGTTTTGAAACTTTCTGGAAAGTTTTTGGAGGGGAATTTAAGAGAGTTTGGGTGAGTCTCTTTCTTTCCTCTATTATGTTGTCACCATTCCTATATAACAGCATTTTGGTGGGGCAAAGAATTGGAAATTGAGTGAATGTTCATAAATTAGGCAATAGATGAAGAAGTTGTATTTTATGATTGTTACAAATATTATTATAGTATAAGAAATAATGAGCAGGATGTGTTTAGAAAAATTTGGGAATATTTACAGGACCTGATGCAATGTGAAATGAGCAGAACCTGCATAATACTGTACAATGCAACAGCAATATTGTACAGTGATAAATTATTAATGGCTTAGCTGTTCTGAACAATACAAATTACCCAGAAACCTCAAAATATTAAAATTAAAAGAAAAAATATGGTGACTTTATGACTGTGATTTCCTTCTCTTCAAAGTAAGGCAGTTGGATGGACTGCATCTAAACTTCCTTGGCACTCATGACTTTATGAAAGCAGGATTGTTATATTTCAACTTTGTGTCCCAAGAGTGAGTCACAGTGCCCTGCACATAACCAGTGGCATAATACGCATTTGAATTGAATTCAACAAATTTCAACTCAGGAACATGAAGTAGCTACCTTTTTTAACGCATCTATTCCCAAACCTAATTCGGATGCAGCTTTTTCCTGCCTTGTTCACAGTATAGAATTTCCTCTCATGAAAGTTGAGAATGAAGATAAAGATTTTTTTTATCTTTATGAATAAGCTAAGAATTATGATTGCTAAAGGATAGGGTTTGTGAAATACTCTCATGACATGCCAAGATTACACAGTCCTTGTTTCTTTGGAAGTCATTGTTTTCCAGTGAATTCTTCTAGGTTCTCCTCTCCTCCCCTGCCCTCTCCTCTCCTCTTCTTTCCTTTGCTCTCCCCTCCTCTGTTATTTTTTCCAATACTTTTCCCCCTTCTCTTTTTATTCTCTCCCCTCTCCTCCACCCCTCTCTTTTCTTTCCTCCTCTCCCCTCCCCTCCCTTCCTGTCCTCTCACATCCTCTCTCTCCCTCCTCCTCCTTCTTTTCTTCTTCTTCTTCTTCCTCTTCTTCTTCTTCTTCTTTCTTTTTCTTCTTGTCTTTCTTTCTTCTTTCTTTCTTTCTTTCTCTCTCTCTCTGTCTCTGTCTCTCTCTCTGTCTCTCTGTCTCTGTCTCTCTCTCTGTCTCTCTGTCTCTCTCTGTCTCTTTCTCTCTGTCTCTCTTTCTCTCTCTTCCCCCCCCACCTCCATAAAGGTCTTTTAGTCCCAACTCCCATTTTACATATAGGGAATGAAGCCTACAGAGGACAAGGGATTTAGAAATGGTTACACAGGTACCAATGATAAAGTCAGAATTTGAATTCAGTTCCTTGGTCTCTTTTCACTGGCTTCTTGTATGTACTCATGCTGTACTTCTGAGTTTCTATATTAAATGCTAATTTTCAATATTGGGAACTAAGGGCTTAACCATGCATACTCACTGATAAGCACATACATGCATATATACATACATACATACATACACATATATATCCCTTGCATGTAATGGATGTAATCTTTTACTTACTAGTTATGCTTAAAATATCACAAAATTTACACAATGACAAAAAATTAGAGAAACAACTCATCCCCCTGTCCCTACTAGCATTTCTGTAGCTCTGTAAGATTTGCACAGCACTTTCTGAAAATCACCCTATTTGACCCTCACAACACTTTGGGGAGCTAGGCATTATTAGAATTGCTATTTTCACAGATGAAGAAATCGAGGCAGTGAGAGTTCAGAACTCTGGCCCGTGATCACCTCTCCCAGAAGTGTCTGAGGCCAGATTTGAACTTGTTACCCGACCCCAGGAGCAGTGCTCTACCCACTAAAACACCCAGCTGTCACCCAATTGGTTAGTTTCCTTTTGAAGTTTTGTTAAACAAGAGACATGAATTTTGTGAAAACGATGCACATCCACTCTCAAGTTCCTCCCATTGTTCTTTCTTTTCAGTAGTTTCCCAGGACCACAGACAAATACAAGAGATGGGGAAATTCTCTTCAGCTTCTGTCACCCTCCTGCTCAGTTCCACAAGGGGGCTCCATTCATCTTAACTCTTTTCTTTATTTTTTGAGGGGGAAAGGCAGGGCAATTGGGGTTAAGTGACACCCAAATTCACACAGCTAGTAAGTGTGTCAAATGTCTGAAGCCGGATTTGAACTCACATCCTCCTGACTCCAGCACTGGTGCTCGATTCATTATGTCACTTTGCTGCCCCCATCTTAACCCTTTTACATGGATGTTATGCAAGAGTTTCATGTGAGCCTTTGGGTGAGCCTTCCCCCCAACCCCTACAAGCATAGGTCTTTGAGGTCTAACCTGGAAATTATGAAGAACTTACAGAAAAGCAGAGGATTATCTTGGGTTCTGTTTTTCCTACCAAGAGGAAACATTTGATACCAAGAATTTGGCCAGGCAGATAAGAGCCTTGATAAATTATTGTGTGTGTGTGTGTATGCGCATATGTGTGTGCATGTGTGTGGGTGTGTACTAGTGTGCATGTGTTCATGTTTGAGTGTGTGTGTCCTTGTGCATGTGTGTGATGTTGGATTTCCTTTCATATGCCTTTGATTGTTCATCTATGTCTCTCCAACTCCTAAACATTTCTATGGGTCTTACTGGACCAGAAATATTAATTTATTTTCATTTTGATTCCATTCATACACAAGCCATCTGCAATAGGTGACTATACTTTTTTCCTCTCACTCTCTTCTTAGCCCATTACAATGCAGCTTCCAATATTATGACTCCACTGAAACCTCTCTCCAAAGTTACCAGTGATTTCTTAGTTGCCAAATCTGATAGCCTTTTCTCTATCCCCATTTCCCTTAACCTTGACCTTTGTGACTTTGATCACTTTCTCCTTGACACTCTCCTTCTAGGTTTTGGGCACTCCATTATCTTTTAGCTTTCCTCCCACATAAATGACTAATCCTTCTCAGTCTTCTTTGCAGGGTCCTCATGCAGATTACATCCTCAACTGTAGTTGTCCATCAGACTTCCATCCTGGATCTCTTCTCTTTATCTATAGTACTTCATTTGATGATCTCATAAGTTTCATGGAATTAAGTAGCATCACCAACCTGATGATTCTCCAAACTCCCTGTTGTGCCCCAAACTTTCTGCTGGCCTCCAATCTCACATCTCAAAATGCCTTTCAGATATCTCAGAGACTGTATGTCCCATAGAAATCTTAAGCTTAATTTATCCCAAACAGAACTCATTATCTTTTCTTCTAACCCCTCATCACCTCCTACCATTTTCCTGTAAGAGGATCCAATATCCTCCCAATTTATTAGGCTTGAAACCTAGGAGTCATTCTAATCATTTCATTGTCTCTCGTCTTTCATATCCAAGCTGTTGCCAAGGCCTGTTGATTTCCTCTTTGATATATCTCTTGAATAAACTCCCTTCTGTCCCCTGACACTGATTCCATCCTGGTACTGATCCATCCAGGTGTGCCTGGATTATTGCAATAACCTGAGGATGGATCTGCCAGCAAAAAGTCTCTCCCCATTCCATCCCATGCTTGATTAAGACACCAAAGTAATTTTCCTCAAGTGAAGGTTCCATCCTGTCACTTCCATACCTCCACTTAATAAACTTCAGTGGCTTTCAGTTTCCTGTAGGATAAAATACAAAATGTTCTCTTTGACATTCAAAGCCATTCATAACTTGACTTCCTCCTAACATTTCAGTCTTCTTACACCTCATTCTTGACCACATGGGGGCAACTTTCAGTTGTCCTGATCAATATCTGGCCGCTGGACCCAGATGACTCTGGAGGAGAGAGTTGAAGCTGGTGACTTTGCACAGCCCCCCCCCCCCATGTAAATCCAATTTGTTTGCAAGTCAAGGCATCAGATTCCTGATTTCATTGTCCTCTTTGAAAATGAAGGGGAAATAATAACAACTTGATTGCATTATCTTGAATTCAATAACAATGGCCTTGTGGCTTTTCCAGGAACAAGACTTTCCATCTCTGCCTGTGGACACTTTCTCTGCCTGCCCAACCCCAATTATGACTGGAATTATCTCCTTCCTCATCTCCACTTAGTGACCTCCTTGACTTCCTTTAAGACCAAGTGAATATATGGTGACCCCTGACTTCTCCTTTGATGAGATCTAGCAATCCCACGAGAAAAAGAAACAGGAGACAATTCCAGGCATGAGAGGCATCCAATGAAAAGGTAGCAAACAAGGCATAAGTAAGTTTGTCTGGAATGAAGAGAAAATGGAATTGAGTATAATCCTTGAGACTGGAAGTAAGTGGGATCCAGATAATGGAGCATTAATTGTAATTTAAATTTTATTTAGATATAACATTTCTTGCTTTTTAAGATGAATTCAATGGCTGACAGGTAAAGCAATGTATAATGATAGGTCCTGAGGCAGGAAGACATGAGTTGGAATCCTTGGCTCAGAAGCAGAAAGCTGTATAATCTCAGGCAAACTCTGTAACTGCTCTCAATTGCCTCTTTAAAATGAGAATGATAATATCACCTACCTGTATGGTATTTTAAGGATCAGCTGACACAACATATGTAAATTGCTTTGCAAAACTTAAAATTCACTGTCACATCTATCATCACCATCATTTTCATCAACATCATCTTCATCATCATCATCACCATCATTGCCATCATCATTAGGAATTTCACTACTGATGCACTACTGTACACATAATAATCCTAGAGGCAGTTGGGAGTCACTGAATATTGTTTGACTTTATTCAGGGCAATATTTTAAGAATATGAATTTGGCAGCAGTGTGGAAGGGCAGTTGTAGAGGAGAGAGATACTTGGGGCACAGAGATTAATGTCTCTTGAGGAGTCAAATGCTAAGACAGATGCACTGTTGGTACAAAACTGGGATGAATCCATGACCTTGCTCTACCCCATCTCTCCCAACATGCAAACCAGGCCTAGTGTCTGCTATTTTATGCCTCTTGAGCTAAGAATGTTCTTTACTTTTTAAATAAAACCTTATTGTATTTTTAAAAAGATAAAAGCCAGGTTGTAGAGTCAAGATGGCATCATAGAAGGAGAAGAACTCCCCAGCTCCCACCATAACCCCCTCAAATACCTATGAAATATGACTCTAAACAAATTTTGGAGCTCCAGAACACACAAAATTACAGAAAAACCCATCTCTCTCTGGGGGCAGCCCAACAGGCAGGATGGGTAAGGCTTATTGAAAAGTGCTGAGAGCCAAGTACACCCCACCCTGAAACCCTAGCTTATCCCTGGGTGTAAAGCCAATCAGCAGTAGATTCCTGAGAGGATGCTACTGTGAACAGCTTTTAAGATTCGGATTACACGGTATTCGTGAACACTCTGTTTATTCCATTACAAATCTTTATTCAGTACAATGTTCACAGTTTCAACAATTCACAATATTATATACAATCTTCAGAACAAGGAAAGTCTCAATATTATATCTTATTACAGAAAGGAACAAGGAACAAGAGAAGAATCAGCTGGTTTCCCTAAGGGAGAAACCAGCTTCACATTTTAAGATTCAATC
>JAQQSW010015791.1:0-11811 GCA_028646575.1 Pseudocheirus occidentalis | reverse complement strand
GCCAAATTATTTTAGCACACAGCTACTATTGGCAATATACTCAGATAGTGTCAAACTATTTCAGGAATAAGATGCACTTTCAATCTGGAGAACTGCCATGCTCATCATATCTCCTCTGGGGCTCTGAGGAGTTTCTGACTCTTAATCTGTAGATAGAAATAGAACTGTAACCTTTCTTCAGTCTGCTCTTTAAATAACGGTATTACTTTTTGTCTAATCACCTCTCGATAAAGTCACACCTATTTTTCAATCAGCCCAGGTGAGAGTAAAGCATATGCAAAACTTATCTTTTTCCTCCTATTTTTCCCTCTCTCAGGCCATAGAGGAAAACGGAAGGCAACATAGAAAAGAAGTTTCCCCTCCCAGGTTATAGATGGCATTAGTGGGCAATATTGCTTCTCTCTGGCCAATCAAAATGTAGTGAAGCAACATCTCTCCAAACAGTAGAGCCCTTCTGCTTTAGTCAGCCCTTTCAATTCAAGAAAACTGTGATTCTCTCCTGTTTTCTCTCTCCTGCCTTCTTTAGACTACTCCTGCACTTAGCTTTTCTCATTCTCCTACATTCATTTCTAACTTCTGATGCTTCAAATCAAGGCCTTCCTCACGGGCGGTAACTCATCTCTAACTTATGGTGTTGAATTCAAACAATCCATCTTTCTGTTGCTTATGACATTAACAGTCCTTATATAAAATTCCATATAACTCAGTTATTTGATTTATAGTTTACTAGCTATAGGCTTCAGAACTCTCAAAAGTTTTATTTAAATAAGCTGATGGACCATGCATTGTGACCATCTTTAACTTTATCAGTTGTGTCTTCAAACAAGTCCTCTGAGTGCATTTATCTGAGGGCCAATTTTCTCTGAGGTTCTCAGAACATAATTTGTCTCTTAAGAATTTTTATCTCAGTGTATGTTTCTTCTCCAGCTGACTTTTATCAATGTTTCTGACACACATGTTCTTTCTTCAATCCTTTATACTATTAAAATGTTTCTATAACAAAGGAGCAGTACCTTACTTTTTATTTTTTGTACATGCTTGCTGTCTCCTATGGAATGGAAGCTCCTTAAGAGTAGGGATTGCTTCATGTTTTATATCCCCCATCTAGCAGAGTTCTGGGAACATAGGAGGTGTTTTATAAATGCTCGTTGACTGATTCACATCAAGGACTCCTTTTTACTGCACTATATTACCTCATCTGTTGCAGAAGTACTTTGTGTCCAAAAGGACACAGTTGCAAAGCACTATATGGGAGAGGAAAGATATTGACACTCATTAATAAGTCAAAAGGGATTAAGTTCTTAGATTGGTTCATTTTCACCTTGGAGAGAATGGGGCAAAACCTGAGGGAATAGGACACTGGTGAGGTCACTTTTGGTTGGTGATAAGGAAGGACAGGATATAGGAGAAGAATGGAGTTTAATCAGCATCTGCTTTCCTGTGAGTGGGTAAGTGCCTTCCTTTCAGGCTGATGAAGAGTCACCTCAAGTTTCTACTTGAAAGTCAGACTAAGAAACTACAATGCCTCTGAAAGAACCCTGCAATTGGAATCAGGCAACCCGGTTTCAAATATTAGCTGTTACTGATCCTCATTCTTCCTCACACCACAGCTAATCAATCACCAAATCTTGCCCTTTCTAGGTTCACATCATCTCTTGAATCTTTCTTCTTTTCTCTATTTACTTTATCACTGTTTTAGTTTAGGACCTCATCACCATTTTTCTAAATGATCCCCTAAATTAATCCCATTTGGGGTTTTCTTGGCAAAGATACTAAAGTGGTCTGCAGTTTCTTTCTCCAGCTCATTTTACTGGTGAGGAAACTGAGGCAAGCAACAGTAAGTGACTTGCCCAGGGTCACACAGTTAGTAAAGGTCTGAGGCCAGATTTGATCTCATGAAGATGAATCTTCTTCTCTGCAGACCTGGGACTCTACCCACTGCACCATCTAGCTGCCTCTGTGTGGGCATGCATACATGCATGTGCAGGTCTGTATATGCACACATGTGCACATAGACATACAAGTATATGAATGTGTACACACATGTGTGCACATATGCAAGCGCACATATATGTATACATACATAAATGCATGCATCCATCTGTTTATAGATGTCCAAAGCAGAGATAAGTAAATGACTCAGTTGACAGAGCGTTGAACTTTAAAGTCACGGATACCCAAGAATAACCCCTTCCTTATCCATTTGTCAGCTTTGTGAACCTCCACAAGTCCCTTCCTCTATCAGCTTTAGTTTCTTCACGTGTAAAATGAGAATAATGCTAACAGCTATGTCCAAGAGTTGTTCTGAAGATCAAATGAAATGACATGTATGAAGTGCTTCACAGGCTTGAAAACAATATTCAAATTCTGGGTTGGATTATTATTGTTCTTATTAGGGAACTGTCTCCTTCCTTAGAATGCAACATTATTGAGAGCAGGAAAAGGTTCATTCATTTTATTTGTTTCCCAGTATCCTGCCTGACACAGAGGAGATGCTTAATGAATTCTTGCTGATTGATTGATACCCACGTTAACTTGGTCTAGTGATTTCATTTCTCTAGGCCTCAATTTTCTCCTCTCTGAAATTGGGTGGGTGTTGAGGGTGAAGAGTTGGACTAGGTAACCTCTAAGGTCCCTCACAACTCTAAATTCTATGATTTTATGAATGTTCACCAGAGCCTAAATGGTACTTTTTTTTTTACTTGAAAAGAGTCGTAAACTATATTCATGCCTTTTGACTATAAATCCTATTCCCCAAAGCTCAGCCTCTGAAGAGAATAAAAAAGTGCTTTCCCACTTTGGCTTCTGGCCTCCTCCCATCTAGCCTGTCGGTAGAACACAATTTATGATCTAAGCTATGAAGATGCTCTGAACAGGACCTGCCATGGTGCTTCCAGAGGACCCAGATTTTGGTTTAAATCATAGCTTGTAGCTTGGAAATAGGACAGTATGAACCAAAATCCACTCCCTAAGATTCCCTTTAGGCTAAGCAGCGTATGTGTGCTAAAACTCAGCCTGTGGCAAATCTTCTCAGTCTCTAAATTATAAATCCTTGGAGAAATGGAAAGGCTGTGATTAAAAACACTGAAGAATCTTCAAAGGACCAGCAGTACACAAGGGTCCATGCTGTTAGTTTCTCTCTGTTCTGAGATCAGCAGCCTCAAATGGTTTTTGCTACATTTAAGATGTAATCTCTGATGATCCTCGTTCTACTCCCACTGAGTTTAGCATCATCTCCCCCTCAGAATTCTATGAGTACCCATGAAGACTTAGGGAGTGATTTTTTTTTTAAGATCAATGTCTCCAATGCTGACCATTGTGCTTCCCTGCCCAAGATTATAATTTGTAAATCAATTTGGCCAGATAATTTTAAGTAGGCTTTATAAAGGGGCATTTACTAAGAAGGTTCAGCAATTGCAGTTGGTTAAAAAAATCATTTCCCTGAAAGTCTTTATCATACTTTCCCTTAAGTACATTTAAATTTTGGGGGTAAGTGGACTCAAGCTTAGACAGCATCTATGGCAAAGGGGTTACTCATAGTTTCTGCTTGCTTAAAGTTCTTTTCTTCCATTCTTGGAGTACTCAATAAATTCCATTCTATATCCACTTTGTCCTTGGCACCTGACACAGACACTGCCATTAGCCACTATTGTTCTAGTGGGATAATACTAGGATGCTGATGGAAAATTGGAAGTTCAAAGCCCTCCAGACCTTTTGAAGCTAAAAAGGCCCTTCTCCTGCTAAAGAGATAAGGGAGAAAACCTAGATAAGACTACTCTGGACAGTTTTTTTTCTGGAAGTCTAAACTAAAACACCATGTTTACTCCAGTTTCTGGAATCTTCTCTATTCTAGCTAACTCAATACTTTAAATAGAATTGAGAAGGCATGAAACAATCCCTCAACCAGTTGAAAAAGATTTCCTGTTTGATATCATTTCACTTCATCAAAAGGTTTTCTAATGCTTCTGATAACTTAATCTAAGTCTTATGATTGAAACTGACTACTTTAAATAGGGTGTCATTGAGTAAATCACTCTCACCTACCATCATCTTAAGAAGACTGTCTGTCCTCCCTTCTTTCCCCTCTGCCCAAAACTCCCAGGATGAGGCTTGGGGTCTAAGGATATCTCCATGTGAAGAGCTATGGGCAAGAATTTGTGTGAAACTGCCTCTACCTTTCAGCCTTGATGCAAAAATCAAGAGGATCATTGCCCCATCACCATGACCATGCAGTTAAGTAAAATGAGAGATTTTCTCAGGCCACAAAACACAGGAATATGCTAAGTAGCAAGGATGAATTCAGCTCAGATGAAAAGGTACAAAGAGACTGGCCCTAGCATCACATTGAGAGGGCACTCAACCTCTTGGTGTTACAAGGCCTTGGCATGCATCAATACTACCACTTAATCTAAGGCATAAATATAGGTCATGATATAATTGCATGAACCTAAGAGTTAGGGACAGTTAGCCTCTCTACCTTTGTCCTTGACTCAATAACGGCCCTGTCTTTTTATCACAAAGATTCACCCTGCAAGAGGGATACTGTAGTTACAGACCCAATTGTGAGGTGCTGCAGTGTAGTTAAAGAATACTGAAGCTTGTGTTAGAACATCTGGATTTTAATAGCTCTGCTACTTGGTAACTCTTTGAGTCTCTTCTTCTAATGGTATAAGAGAACCTGTCTGTCAGGGAAGTACAGAGAGATGTTAGGAGATCAACAGCATGTTGAAACAAAGTGGATGATCTAATTTGGTAATTGCTTTTCATTTTGTGTGTTTGGGTCTTAGATACTTATTTGCTTCTGTCTAGTTAATAAATTATGTTTTCCTGCCTAAAAAGTCTGAGGTTCTGGGGAGTACATTAAGAAAGAAGGTGGATTGATTGGAAACAGGAGGAATGTTCACATTGAAAGTATGGTCATTAATAGTTCAATGTCAAACTAAGAAGTGAATTTCTATTGGAGTTCCCCAGAAATCTGTATTTCTTCTTTTGCTATTTTATATTTTTTCAGTGATTTATTAAGATAAAGGAACAGAGGGAACACTCATCAAATGAGCAGATGATGCAAAGCTAAGAGAAATATCTTATACAGTAGATAAGTCTAAATTTTTTGACAGTCTCCAAAACATTATTATCAACGCAATAAGATTAAATTCAATTGACAAGCAAACATTAGTTAAACCCTATCAAACACTGTGCTAGACTCTTTCAAAAAGAAACATGGAATAACCCTGCCCTCATGGAGCTTACATTCTAATTGGGGAGATAACATATGCACACATGAGTATATATCTATAATATACATATATAGTGGATACAAGATAATCTTGTGGGGGGGGGAAATGGAGGGGCCAGGAAAAGACCCACGTAAAAAGTTCTACTTGAACTGAGTCTTGAAGAAAATTAGGGATCTTAAACATAAAAGGTGAGGAAGCAAAGCATTTCGGGCATGGGGGGCAGATAGGGTGAATGTAGTGCAACAGAACATACAGAGTCATGGTCAAGGAATGACAAAACCATGGAGAGTGTGAAAAGCAATCATGTATACTAAGTCTGAAAAAGAAGATTTAGAAAGCTGTCAATACCAAATGCTTATATTTGATCCTAAAGGTGATAAAGGGCAATATAGATAGACAGACCTATTTTATAGGGAATTCATTTTGATGGCTGAGTTGAGAATAGTTTGGAATGCAGGAAGACTCAAGGCTTGGATGACTTATTAGAATGCTATTGGAATAAGTCCAATTAGAGTGATGATGAGGGCCTGAACGAGGGTGGTTATTGTTGTTGTTTGTCGTTCATTTTAAAAGGGGACCAATGACATAATGGAGTGATGCCAAGAATTAAATTTAAGTGAGCCACAGTTGCACACGATCCTCAGCCTCAATCTCTTTTCCAGAGTCTTTGAAGTCCAGTGGCAAGACAGAAGTCAGGACAACTGGTGATGATCAGGGGTGCACTAGATGATGTTAGTGTCTTCAGTGTTTGAACAAGCCCTAAGTCCTCCACTGTTTCTGCTTCAGCCACCTTCTTGGAAGATGAAAAAAGATTTTACTTAGGTGCTCTGGATCGACTGATGAGATTGTGACTTACTGTGACCTAGGATAGGATGGTGTTTGTACTTTCTGCTACCCCACTGAGTTTAGAATTATCTTGAGGCCCCTTCCCATCCAAGCCACTCCTCTTTTACCCAAAGTTTTCTCCTGCTTATCAATATCCTTCCTGAAATGTTGTATTCCAAGTTGAACGTAATGCTCTAGATGCAGTCTGACCAGGTCAGTGTACTAATAGAGCAATCAGTTAGTGTTTATGAAGTGCTTATTATGTGCCAGGCACTCTGCTAAGCACTGGGTATAAAAAAAAGAGGCAAAAGACAGTTTCTGCCCTCAAGAAACTTACAACTTAATAGGGGAACAAAGTTTAACAGAGTGACAGCAATATTTATACACATTAAGCTTAACAGAGCTAAAACAATATTTATATACATTACCAGCACTATCATCTCAATTTACTTTCTGCCTGACACAGTAACACAAATCAACAGATAAGACTTCTGTTTGAGAAATCAAACATAAATCATTAGTAAAGTCCTCTCTCATGACTACTATAACAACAGTAAAATCATCTTCCAGGACTTCTGTAACAGCAGTAAAGTCTTCTTCCAGGACTTCTGTAACAGCAGTAAAGTCTTCTTTCAACAGACAGTATTCTGTCTGACAAAGTAACATCAACACAGATAGAACAATAGACAGAACTCCAACATCACTAACATTCTCTCTCTTACCTCTTCTCCCTCTCAGCTCTGCCTAAGTTTTTCTGTTCTGCTCCTTCCTGTTCCACCTCTTCTGTTCTCCTTTTTTGGCACTCTCCTCCCACCATGTGCTCCATGTGATTACATTAGTCCTATTAAAGGCAGGGAAGGTCTTCAAACTCCCTTAGCCCTATTAAGAGTAATACAATATGGGGGTGGCTAGGTGCATAGTTCACTGGCCCTGGAGTCAGGAGCCCCTGAGTTCAAATCCGGCCTCAGACACTTAACACACACACACAAAAACCCTAGCTGTGTGACCTTGAGTAAGTCGCTTAACCCTGCCTGCCCTCCAAAAAGCAAAAAAAAAAAAAAGAGTAATACAATATATACTGTTTCCAACAGAGACTCTTGATACAAAGGTGAAATCCAAAAGCACTTTAATAGCTGAAACAAGCAGTAAAGTACTGCTTTGATTGCCATTACAGGGAGGTATAGGCAACAGATATAGAGAAAAAAAACCTGTAAGATATGGATAAATAGAAAGTGTTACTCTTGGGTTAAAAATGATCAACTTGACTAGATGGAGATTTATACAAGCAAGATGAGGGGCTTTTAGTAGATTGAGGCTCAATATGAGTCAACAGCATAATATGACAACCTCAGAAGTAGATAGAATCTCCTATGCCTACTAATTCTGGTGCCTTTTCTCTTTTAATTACTTTAAATTTACCTTGTATATAGCTTGTTTTGTATATATTTGTTTCCATCTTGTCTCCCCTATTAAGTTGTAAGTTTCTTGAGGGCAGAAACTGTCTTTTGCCTCTTTTTTATACCCAGTGCTTAGCAGAGTGCCTGGCACATAATAAGCACTTCATAAACGCTAATTGATTGCTCTATTAGTACACTGGCCTGGTCGGATTGCATCTAGAGCATTATGTTCAACTTGGAGTACAACATTTCAGGAAGGATCTTGATAAGCTGGAGAAAACTTTGGGTAAGAGAGGGGTGGCTTGAATGGGGAGGGGCCTCAAGATAATTCTATGTGAGGACCAGCTGAAGGAATTGTGGATATTTACCTTGGAGAAGAGAAAGTTTAACTGTAATCAGATCACTGTCTTCAAGTTGAAGGGTTGTAATGGGAAAGATGGATTAGATTTCTTATGCTTGGCCACAGAAGAGAGATGCAGAAATGATGAAAGAAACTTGAAAAGAGGGGCATTTAAGAAAGGAAATTGCTTATCCTAGCTGTACAAAAATGGAATGGATTACATGGGCAGTGGTGGGGTGTAGTGAAGACCAGGGTTGTATATCCTCTTCTCACTAGAATTCATTGAGAAAAAGCTTTATGCCCATTTATTCAATATGTAGGGAAACCAATAGTCAGTGGGAGGTATTTAAAACTGGTGTTAGCAATTAAAACCAAAGCCCTCTTACTGTTGTTGACCAACTCCATTCATAAGACAGAGATGCTTGACTTTTTAAGTGGTTCCATGAAGTTTTTTTTAAAAATCTATCACATCAGTAAAATTATAAACTACTTTATCAGTAGTCTCCACTTGATACTCCTGACCACCCTAATTTCTCCTGGGTCACAGAAAGAAGCATTACAGAAAATTTAATATGGGGAGAAACCACTATAATTTGCTTTGCAATCAGTCAGTAAAAAAGAGACAAATGCTGAGAGGATCTTAACAGTGCCAGAGGTTTCCTACAAGCAGTGATCTGTCTCCTGGTCCTGTCTTTAGGGTCCTGCACTGATCCCTGGTCATTGCAATGCCCTGGTTCCAGGTCTCCAGCCTCACTCCTGTAGTTTTCCACAATCTGTCCCAGCAAGCCTTTTACTGCTTCAATCTCAGGCTTCAGCAGCAAATGGCAGACTAGTTATTTCCAGTCACCTGATTCATTAAGACATCCCAATTTGGGAAAACCTCTCCATTTTGGGTTTCATGATTACAGTGATAGAGGAAGGATTTCAAAGCAGAAGGTTTTCTCAACACTCAGCTAGTGGAGAAGAACTACCTTGTATGTCCACAAGAAAAAGTTCGCTGCTGCCTTTGACTTCTTGCCTTGAGAACACAAACTATCACAGACCTCTCTACAGCCACATGGAGAAACCCAGGAACTGAGGGGAGAAACCCAGTTGAGTGCTTTCAGGTAAGAACCAATGGAGAGACAAATAAATTATTTTGTTTTAGGATCATAAAGGTTTGGCATTTATTAAATCCCTTCCTGACCTGGCCTCAACCTACTTCTCCAGTCTTATTACACATTAGCCCCTCATTTTGCCCACATTGTTTCAGCTAATTCCATGCACAATAGTCCATCTTCAAGCTCCATGTTTGGAAGGCATTCCCTCCTCATTTCCACATCTTAGAATTCTTAGTTTTCTATAAGGCATAACTGAAACTCAGCCTTATGTAAGAAATCTTTCCTGATCCTCCTAGCTATTAGTACATCTTCCCTCCCCCACCTACCCCTCACCATTCAGCTTGTGTACACACACACACACACACACACACACACACACACACACTACCTAAATATACACACATTTTCTTCTCTCTCTAGTTTGTTGCCTCCTCAAGGGCATAGCTGATTCATTTTTATCTTATACCCTAGTGCCTAGCACTTAGCCTGGACTATAAGAGGTCCTTAATAAATGCTTGCTGATTGATTGATTAATGCAAATATACTATAGACACCATATACAGAAGGAGAAATTTAATGAGGAGTTGGGAAGATAGATCATAAACCTGGCACAGAACCATGGCATTACAGTGATGTTAGACTTCAACTACCTGGATATCTGCCCAAGTTCTTCCTGCCAAAAGCAGTGGATAAGTTCAGGACTTTCCGTAATGATAATATCATGATGAGAGGACTTGAGAACATTACATGTAAGTATCAGTTGAAGAAACTGGGAATATTTAGCCTGAAAAAGAGAAACCTTAGGGGGAACATGATGGCAGTTTTCAAATATTTTGAAGAGCTGCCACATGAAAGAGGTGTGAAAATTGTTCTTCTTGGCCTCAGGGGAGCAATGAGTAGAAGTTACAGAAAGGCCAATTTAGGCTTTGGTGAGTCACATCCTTTCTTAAGGGCACATTTTCTTTAATTACAAAATAAGTTGGGGGGGGGGAGGAACGTTGGTGACCAATAAGTCCCTTGTAGGCTAAATCCTATGATCCTACCAATTTCTTCCCTTCTTACAGAAACCATTCCTCCCAGTGGCAGCACTGTGTTTGAGTTACTCAGGCTTAAACCTTTTGACTCCTCTGAGTTCTACCTTCCCTTTACTTTTCTCCATTCAACCTCCACATTCATTGTTACCAAGATCTATTGTTTATACCTTAGTGTCTTTTACATTTGTCCTCCCAATTCCAAACACCTTGCTTCCACCCTAATGTGGTGTCTAATCACCTGGTTAGATTTATTATATTCTCTTTTTTTTTTTGCTTTTTTTTTTTGGAGGGCAGTTGGGGTTAAGTGACTTGCCCAAGGTCACACGGCTAGTTTTTTGTGTTAAGTGTCTGAGGCCGGATTTGAACTCAGGTACTCCTGACTCCAGAGCCGGTGCTCTATTCACTGTGCCACCTAGCTGCCCCTATTATATTCTCTTTTTAACCACATTCTCTTTGGCCTGTTACTCAAAAACTTTGAATGACTTTACATTACTTATTTATTGAAAGCCAAA
Source organism: Pseudocheirus occidentalis (assembly GCA_028646575.1). Classification (NCBI taxonomy): domain Eukaryota; kingdom Metazoa; phylum Chordata; class Mammalia; order Diprotodontia; family Pseudocheiridae; genus Pseudocheirus; species Pseudocheirus occidentalis. Next base: position 1,366 of record JAQQSW010015791.1, on the reverse strand, counting down.
CTTAGCCTGGCATCCAAAGTTGCTCCTTATTTGTACCCACCTCATATTTCTAGCCTTATCTCCTTCTAATACCCTTTACATACCAGATTTAACAATTTGAGAAGACAGTGTGGGACAGAACTGTAATAGCTGTAATCCATGTGGCTACTTTCGTGTTAGCTCTGGGTAGCAGTGCTGTCTTCTCTAAGGCTACAGAAAGACAAAGAGTCACTGAATTGATTTTACCACAATTATATACAGTAAATATCTGTGTTAACAACTGAAAGATACTCTTGAGCCACTAACCCAGTGCTCTCTGCAGAGTTTCTCTGGCATATGTATGAGACATCCTTTCTAAAAGGTTGTTGTATCCCTACTGGTTATCAGAGGGTTCTCAAATTATAGATGTCCATAGTGATCTGAAATGTTACTCTGAATATTAAACTATAACATTTATAACCTATACCAGGGTTTGGCAAACTTGGCTTGAGGGCCAAGACACTTGTCTACTCTTGACATTTTTAAGACGTATGAACACTTTTCTATGATAGAATTAAAGAAAGAAATATCATTGAATTAGCTATGATTAGATGCACTTTTTCAGGGACAGCAGTTGAGTCTGTGGTCATGCTAGCTCAGGATGGCTTTGTACAAAAGAGCCCTGGGTGGGGAGAAGGATAAGAGGTGGATATTAGTCTTTTCTCTTACCTTCCCTATCCCCTCCATAAGTGAATATGTCTAGCAATAAGATGGTATATCTAGTGACCCAAAATAGGTACATTATGTAGCAGTTTGAAGATTTTGTTTATACAAGAGAATTTTTGTATTGCTTGAGAATCAAGAGGGTTTTTACATTTTAAAGTTCAATAAAATTTTCTTTAAAAATTTTCTTTATATTTAAATTTATATAATATGTATATTATTAATATATATTATATAAATTTATTTTAAATTTTATTTAAAAATTATTTATTAAAATTTATTTATATATAAAATTTTATATAAATTTATATAAAAATAAAGTAAAAAATTATTTAAAGAAGAAAAAAATTCATAGCTCAGGGGCTGTACAAAAACAAGCTGTACATGCCATAGTTTTCCAACTTAAACAGAGCTTTCTAATTCTAACCCTACCACACTTACAGGATTCAGATGCTTACCATATTATGATCACATCATTTATTGAATATAGCAAAAGTCAGGAAATAGACCAAATGAACTTATGTGGTGGGATCAAAGACCTAGGACCTCAGAGGTTCTTTAATACAACTACCTCTTTTTACAGAAGAAGAAATTAACAACCAATGGGATCAAGGATCAACTCCCTAGTAGGGAAACTAGGTCATTCCTTTGTTAAGTGATTGATTGGACCTCTGATTTGATTGAT
>JAQQSW010015790.1:0-11811 GCA_028646575.1 Pseudocheirus occidentalis | reverse complement strand
AAACTAGGTCATTCCTTTATTAATTGATTGATTGGATCTCTGACTTGACTGATTGAATCTAAAACTGTGAAGCTGGTTTCTCCCTTAGGGAAACCAGCTGATTCTTCTCTTGTTCCTTGTTCCTTTCTGTAATAAGATATAATATAGAGACTTTGCTTGTTCTGAAGATTGTATATAATATTGTGAACTGTTGAAACTGTGAACATTGTACTGAATAAAGATTTGTAATGGAAGAAACAGAGTGTTCACTAATACTGTGTAATCCGAATCTTAAAAGCTCTTCACAGTAGCATTCTCTCAGGAATCTACTGCTGATTGGCTTTACAGGCAGTCATAGGTTAATTTTATCAGTTACTTATCTAGCAATCAGTCACTAAGTATTGTTAATCCCTAAATAGAATCATTAGAAAATTACACAAACCTTCTGCTCCTCAATCTCTAATAAACTTCAACTTCATCACAGCATTAAATATCCAAGGAGAGGTCTTTTATTCATGTTGACTCAGGGTGGTCTCTCAGATTCCCTGGATCTTCTTCCATGGTCCCAGCTTCTGTCTGAATCCACCAAACAGTCACCTGGATTTAGAGGCAGACAGCTCCCAGGTCCTTGTCCATTTATCTGGGCAGTTCCTGCAACACACTGAGGTTCACAGGGTCGATCTCAAAACCTTCGCAATCTTTGTTTCTGGGAACTCAAGGATCAACCAAGCCACAGACAAAAGAAGTATTGTACCAGTCATGTTTTTTCAGTTCTCTGGCAGTTTGGCTGGCCCTAGCACCCAGAAGAAATCTCAGCCTTCCAAGAAGCCTTCTAGGCAGCAACTTCACCCTTCACCAGATTCTCATCTCATGGAAATCCTTTCTCAGTTCTCAATCAGCTTCCAGATGCTCACTGAGAGAAACTCTCTCCCTCCTCCACCAAGAACCTAGTAGGAGAAAAATTCTGATTCTTCCTCTCCCAGGCTTTTCTTACACACACACACACACACACACACACACACACACACACACACACACACACAGCACTGGCTTCCTGTTTCAGCCAAGCCCTTCCTGTTATGTCAGCAACAGGAGACAGACTTCACACCCTCTGCCTCTTTCACAGAGGCTTAAATAAGGGCTAAGTACCTGCTTACTTGACATAACAAAAAGGAGTCTTCAAATTTAAATTAATTACTATTACAATTCATCATTGACCTTTTGTGTTCTATTAGTCAATCTAATAGATAAGAAATAGAACCTCACAATTTTATCTACTCGCATTTCTTTTATCAAGTGAATTAGAGTATTTTTAAAAGTATGGCTACAGAAAGGTTGATTATTTCATGTGAAAGCTTATCTTTTGATCATTTATCAATTGAAGTTTTTTTAAAAAATGTTTTACTCAATCTTCTATCTATTTGAAAAGTCATGCCTTTACTGGGGCATGGAGATCCATCTTTCCCTACAGGAAAGTGGGAGAAGAGATTGAGGAGAATATAGAAGAGAGCAGATTGGGGGAGAGGGCTTACAGTGGGATTGCTATTTTGGGGTAGTCGGCAGGGGAAAAATTGGGAGAAAATTTGTGACTCAAAATCTTGTGGAAATGCATGATGTAAAGTAAAAATACACATAAAATTTAATTTCAAAAGACAAAAAAGAAAATGCAGATTAAAGTTTAAAAAAGAAAAATGATGCCTTTGTCAGAGAAACTTGCTTCAATATTTTTTCATACTTACTATTTCTAACTATACTTTCTCTATTCTATCCCCCCACCATTTGTTCTATTTTCTCTTTCCTTTCACCCTGGCCCTTGTAAGAAATATTTTATTTCTGACTGCTTTCTCCCCTAATCTGTTCTCCCTTCTATCACTGCCTCCCTTTTGTTATTCTCTTCCCCTCCCACTTTCCTATATGATAAGATAGATTTCTATGCCCAATGAAGCACATATGTTATTCTCTCTGTGGACCAATTCCAATGAGTAAGATTCACTCACTTCCCTTTACCTCTCCACGCTTCCTGTCCACAGTAAAATATGTTTCTTTCCTCTTTTATGTGAAATAATTCATACTGTTCTACCTCTCACTTTCACTCACTCCCAGTACATTCCTTTCTCACCCCTTAATTTTATTTTTTATATATCATCCTTCATACTCAACCAACACCTATGCCCTCTATCTGTATATAGTCTTTCTAATGGCTCTAAAAATGGGAAACATCTTATGAGTTACAAGGATTATCTTTCCATGTAGGAATACAAACAGTTTAACATTATTAGTCACTTATGATTTACCTTTCCTGCTTACCTTTTTATGCTTCCCTTGAGTATTGTATTTGAAAGACAAATTTTCTATTCAGCTCTTGTCTTTTTATTAAGAATTCTTGAAAGCCCTTCATCTAAATTAATGCCCATTTTTCTCCCAAAGGATTATATTAATTTTTTCCCTGGGCAGATGATTCTTGATTATAATCCTAAATCTTTTGTCCTCTGGAATATCATATTCCAAGACCTCTGATCCTTCAATATTGAAATTGCTAAATCTTGTGTTATTCTTACTGTGGCTCCACAGTACTTGAATTGTTTCTTTCTGGCTGCATGAAATGTTTTCTCTTTCACTTGTGAACTCTGGAATTTTTCTATAATATTCCTAGGAATTTTCATTATGGAATCTCAGGAGATGATAAGTGAATTCTTTCAACTTCTGTTTTACTCTCTGTTTCTAGAATATCAGGGCATTTTTCCATCAGAATTTCTTGAAATATAATGTCTAGGCTCCTTTTTGATCATGTTTTTCAGGTACTCAAATAAATTTTTAGTTATTTCTCTTGGATCTATTTTTCCACATCAGTTGTTTTTCCAATGAAATATTTCACAGTCTTCTATTTTTCCCATTCTTTTAATTTTATCATAATGTTTCTTGATTTCTCAAAAAGCCATTTACCCCCATTTGCTTAATTCTAATTTTTAAGGAATTATTTTCTTCAGTGAGCTTTTGGTCTTTCTTTTCCATTTCTGAAATTCTGCTTTCTTAATGCATTTTTCTCCTCATTGATTGTTTGGACCTCTTTTACCAGGGTCTGAATCTCTTTTTTTAAGGTGTTGTATTCTTCAGTATATTTTTGTGTGTGTCCTTTACAAAGCTGTTGATTCTTTAAAAAAAATTTTCTTGCACCACTCTCATTTCTTTTCCCAATTTTCCCTCTACTTCTTTCACTTGATTTTCAAAATTCTTTTTGGGTTCTTCCATACCCTGAGACCAATTCATATTTTTCTTGAATTCTTTGATATAGGAGCTTTGATTTTATTGTTTTCTTCTGAGTGTGTGGTTTGATCTTCTTTGTCCCTATGATAACTTTTTATAATTAGAGTTTTTTCTTTCCTTGGCTCATTTTCCCAGCCTATTACTTATCTTTTAATTCTTTGATAAAATAGGACTCTGCTTACAGGGTGGAGGGCCTCTGTCCTAAGCTTCAGGGGTTTTGGAATCTCTTTTCAGAGATACTTTTAGGAACCTATAAATTTCCAGTTTTTCCAAGGTGGTATAATCCAAGGTGAGGTGTTTACTATGCTCTTGACCTGTACTCTTGTCTTTGAGTGACCACAAGCACTCTTTTCATCCATGCAACTATGAGGAGGTTCTCCTCTCTAACTGTGGCCACAAGCTCTACTATGCTACTGTTACACATCAGTCTAGGAGTGCTACCCAGGAGTGAGACCTGAATTTGAGTATGAACAAAGCTAGACAGTCTTGCCTTAGTGCTATCAAAGAGCCCCGTGTAATCTCCCTTTGTCCATTTGTTTGACCTCCTTCAATCTGTGGGGTGAGAGTTCCAGAAGCAGCCATTGTTGCTAGTGATTCAGATACTCCCAAGGTATGCTCCTGCTTTGCTGCATCTAGGATTGGCTTAGTCTGTCCTGGACTGAGCTCTGCTTTCATCCAGGTGCAACAGACATTTTCTGCTGTCTTTCTAAATTGTATTGTCCTGGAAATTTATTTCATTCTTTATTTTTGTGCATTCTGTTGCTCTAGAATTTATTTAGAACCATTAAAAAAAGATATTAGGAGTGGTTTGAGGGAGAACTCAGGTGGGTTCCTTTCTTTAATCTGCCATCTTGGTCCTACATGCTAGGCCATATATTCTCAACATTAATTTTACCTCTGGCTTAGGGGAGCAGAGCCAAGATGGCGATGCAGAAGTAACAAGGTTCCACAGCTCCCACATGGACACCTCAAATACCCATAAAATATGACTCTAAATAAATTTTAATGCTCCAAAACTCACAACAGAAAAACACATCCCTCACTGAAGGCAGCTTGGCACAAATGGCTCATCCCAGAATGCTGGGAGCCAAAACCAGCCCAGCCTGAAATCACCCCAGCCTGAAACCACCCTGGGAACAGCTAGGACAAGTCGCAGCTGGAGCCTTCAGGAGAGTGGATCAGTGGCAGCTGTGGCAGTTTCTCGAATTACCAAGCAATAAGAAATAAGGACTAAGTGAAAGGTCAGTGGAACTCAGCTAAATATGGGGGAGAAAAGCAATCTGGTTGAACTGCCATCAGGGCAAAGAAGCAGCAGAAGCAGGGGGTCTACAGACACCTTCACATGGCTGCTTCAGAGCTCCGAGCCTGCAGACTGCAGGGAGGCCAAGCAATTCTGCAGAGGCCAAGTGCTCTTCCATTGAGCATCCTGGATCTTGATCATGATGTTGGGTGCTGCTCCTGGGTTGGGTTTTCAGTAAGCCAAAGCTGGTGGGGGCTTCAGCAGCCTCCCAATACCTCCAGCAGCTGCAAAAACCCCAGCTATCTGGGACGAGCTTCCCCCCTGGAAGCAGAGTTCCACAGAGCTAAAAAATCAAACAATTCACTGGCAACATGAGCAGGCAAAGGAAGTAACATAAGAACAGCAATCAAATTCTAGAATCCTTTTTTGGGGAAAAAAGGATCAAAGCATGGAATGGGAGAAAGACAACACAGTCAGTACTCTCACACAAAAAGTTTCTAAGAAACATGAACGGTGCCTACAAGCCATATATCAGCTTAAAAAGGATTTTGAAAACCAAATAATAAAAGTGGAGGAAAAGTTGGGAAGATAAATGTGAATGGTGCATAAAAATCATGAAAAGAGAATTAACAACCTGACTGAAGAAAATGACACCTTAAAAAATAGATTAACTCAAATGGCAAAAGAGGTCCGAAAGGCCAAAGAGGAGAAGAATGTGTTAAAAAGTCAAGTTTGCCAGATGGAAAAAGAATCTCAAAAACTTTCTGAACAGAATAATTCCTTCAGAATTAGAGTGGAGCAAATGGAAGCAAATGACTTTATGAGAAATCAAGATACTATTAAACAGATCCAAACAAATGAAAAAATAGAAGGCAATGTGAAATATCTCCTGGAAAAAAAACACTGACCTGGAAAATAGATCCAGGAGAGACAATTTAAAAATTATTGGACTACCTGAATGCTGTGATCAAAAAACAAACTTAGAAAGCATCCTTCAAGAAATTCTCAAGGAAAATTGCCCTGATGTTGTAGAACCAAAGGGAAAAATAGAACTTGAAAGAATTCACTGATTACCTCTTGAAAATATGCCCAAAAGAAAACTCCTAGGAATGTTATAGCCAGGTTTTGGAGTCCCCAGACAAAGGAGAAAATATTACAGGCTGTCAAGAGGAAGCAATTTGAATATTGTGGAAAATCAATTAGGATAACACAGGATCTGGCAGCTTCTACATTGAGGGATAGAAAGACCTGGAATATGATATTCTGGAGATCAAGGTAAAGCCAAGAATCACCGACCCAGCAAAATTGGGGAAAATATGGTCATTCAATGATGTGGAGGACTTTCAAATATTATTGCTGAAAAAATCAGAAGTGAAAAGAAAATTTGACTCTCAAATACAAGAACCATGAGAAAGTAAACATCAAAAAGAAATCATAAGGAATGTATCAAAGTTAAACTATTTGCATACCAACATGGAAAAATGATAATTGTAACTCATGAAACTTTTCTCAGTATGAGGATAGATGAAATGCAAATGTATATATATGTATACCTACACATATGTCTATTTAGAATGGTTTATATATGCATATGGATACATATCTGGGTATGTGTATATATATATGTGTACATAGAAGCTACAGAATCAATTGATTAGGAAGGGAAAATATTTTAAAAGGTGAAATTCTGAGGTGGGTGAGGATTAGAATGAGAGGAGACAGGAAGAGACAGAACAGGGTTAATTATCTCATATAGAAGAGGCTAGGGAGAATTGTTACAATGGAGAGGAAGAACAGGAAGATGAAAGGGAATGGGCCAACATTACTCTCATTGAATTTGGCTTAGGGAAGGAATGACATAAACTCTAAACTGGGTATCTTGCCACATAGGAGAGGAGGGAGGATGAGAATGAGAAGTGGGACGATGGAGGGCAGAGTAGGATGGGAGAGAGGGTGGCTGGAAGTACACACTTCTGTAAAGGGACAGGGACTGGGTAGAAAATAGAACAAGGGGGGGTAATAGGAAGGAGGGACATGTAATCAGTCTCTCACAATATGTCCATTGTGGAGATGTTCTGCGTAACTGCACGTGTACAGCCTATATTAAATTGCTTGTCTTTCCAGTGGGGGTGGGTGATGCAGGAGGAAGAGAAAGAATCTAGAATTTAACATTCTGTAATCAAATGTTAAAAATATATACATGTAAATTATTATCATTATTATTGTTGTTGTTGTTGTTATTATTGCTATTAACTACATGCAGCTGGGAATTGAGATATACAGGCACTGCAGTAGGGAGACCCATCCTGCCCTACAAGAAAGTAAGAGGGGCAATGGAGGAGGGCATAGGTGAGAGCAGATTGGTGGAGGGGCTTTATCATGGGATGACTGTTTTAACTTGGTGGTAGGGGAAAGATGGGGAGAAAATTTTAACTCAAAATCTTGTCTAAATGAGTGATATGAACAAAAAAAGAAATAAACAAATTAAGAAAAAAACTTTACCTCACTTATCTATTCAACAAAATACAATTCTTTGAATATTTTCTTACCATCTTGGATTACGTAGGCAAAAATGAAACAATACCTGTCTTTGAGGAACTTTTGTTCTACTGAAGGAATAAAAATGTAGACATTTTTAAGTAATTTTATGAGAGCAAGCTGTAACAATAATTACTGAATTGAGGCCTACAGGAAAGGAAGAAAATAAGCTGAGTGTCAGAAACAAGAAGGCCATGCATTCCAAAAATGGCAAATGAATATCTCAAATACCTTGAGGAAGGAGACAGAATGTTATGTTTAAGAAACAATTATTACTTTGGCTTAGCTAATATAGAATGAACAAAAGGGACATTATGCACTAAGGTTGGGAAGGTAGGATAATGCGAGACTGTGGTTGTCTCTAAATGGCTTGTAGTAGAATTTGCTAAAGGACATAGGGAGGCATGAAATGTTTTCTCACTGAGCACTTAGATGTTTACTTCTATCTGTTTAGGAATATAGAAAGGAACAAAGAAAGAAAATATATAGAGAGACAGTCAGACAGACAGACAGACAGATAGATAGATAGATAGATAGATAGATAGATGTCTACATATATACCTATAGCTTCATAGAGCAGAGGAGAGATTAGAGGCAGGGAGACCAATAAGGAGGGAATTGCAATAATCCAGACAAAAGACAATGACAAGCTGAAGTAGTAAGGTGAATAGGAAGGAGTGGGGAGATGTAAAAAATGTTATGCTTCCAGAATAGGAAATTATATATATGCATATACATACATGAGTATATGTATATGTATATGTCTGATTGAGTATGTTGGTAACATTATTCAGGATCCTTACACTTATTCTGAGATTTTTCCATTGTCCTTTAGGTTATTTGTAATTTTAATTCTTCAGATCATACTGCTCTGTGATTCATAGGCAGTTATGCATAATCACTAGAATATGATTTGTATTAAAGAGAATATTTTGCAGGGAAAGTAATTTGGGAACTCTGAAAGCATTTTGCTATTTCCCAATTGCAATCTAGCATCATCTCTTCCTACTATTTAATGCAGTCTTCTTTTGTAGACAGCTCTCCCTTTTTCTCCTCCTAGGAATTGTTGCTATTTATGTTGTAACTGGTGCTTCCATGTTGCCTTTTTCATTACTGTGGGGATTGTAGGTCTCAGGAAACTTTCCACAAAGTTATAAAGATAGAGTAGAATTTATGAGACCCATTACCAGGGATTAGACTAACTTTCAATAGGACAATAAGATGAGAGCAGAAGTTGTCCACTCCATAATACAAAGGAGTTTCATCTATATTTTGAGTCACTCTCTTTTTGTATCTTGTCATCCTTTTCTCCTTGCAATTCAGAATTATGGGAGAGAAAATATTAAGGAACAGCTGATTGACCAGGTGGAGAGATGCAGATACCATGACAATTTCTGGCCAGGTGATGCAGAAGAATGAGAAGGAATGTTGAACCTGACACAGAGAACTGGAGGAAGTCACAAACTGAAAATGTCCAGACTATTTGGATTTATTCTGTTTTATTTATTTATATATTCTGATTTATTCTCTTAGACTGAGTAATTTCATTATCAGTAGTTAAACAGGGAATTTTGACCCTTCTACCCATGCCTTTCTGTGAATTATAAGTTGCTACAAGAGAGATTCTTTACTTCTCCACACAAAGAACTTACAAGGGCTTAGAGGGAAGATTGGCTGATAGGTAATGATGAATTACTCCATACACAAATATTGGAATTAGTTTCCTTTTTCACTTTACTCTATATGTAAAATACTATGTGATTACAGTATACTGTCTTGGAATATATTAATGAATAAGGGAAAGATCTAAGAGGGTAGGGTCCTTTATAGGATGGAGGATCTGAGCCTTTCAATATGGTTAATGTTTTATTATTTTCAGCAATATTCCATTCTCTAATATAGATTAAATTTAGAGACAATAAGTGCTTTAAGCTCTTTTAGAAATGGCTCTCTGGGTCTCTGGGGGGCAGCTAGATGGTGCAATGAATGGAGCACTAACCAGGAGGACCTCAGTTCAAATCTGTCCTCAGATACTTAACACTTACTAGCCATGTGACCTTGAGCAAGTCACTTAACCCTAACTGCCCTACCTTATCCCCTCCAAAAAGAAGAAAGAAAAGAAAAGAAAATGTAAAGAAAAGGAATAAAAAGAAACTATGAGAGAGAAGTCTAGTGAAGACATTGCAGACTTACAAGAAAAAAAAACTAGGAATGTCCTAGAAGAAGAAATTTGAAAAATATTTATTAAAATCTCAAGTAGATTGTGACCTGATGGACAATCCAAATATTGTACATAGATAATTTAGCTTTGCTGTTTATAGGACAAATTTACTACCCATCATTCTTTTTTTTTAGAATAGTAAATTCGTGTATTTCCCATTGTGTACATAAGCTAAATATTAAGGGAAAACTTATTAACAGACATACCATAACCCACACAAATAAAATAAATACCCACATTTTATGGTGCCTCTGTGTTGGACATACTCATATATCTTGATCATTTTTTCTACCCAATGAATAAAATTCTTTGTCAATAAAATGAGAAATACGGTTAGACATGCACAAGACGGCAGAAATAGATGCTATGTCCCAGGCATCTTCTCAATCAAAACCCTGCAATTCCAGCTTTTTAAAATGTTCTTCTGTTATGTCATCAGCACGACTAACAGCAAGAGCAAATTCTAGCATAGCTAACTCTCGAGGTGTTAAGTCAGCCTTTCTCCAATTAACCACGACCTGGTCAGCCAGGATGGAATTTTTGGAATACATTCTGTGTAGAGCACTATGGGCAATTACCTATTACTAGCACTTGTAGCTACGATGAAGAGTTCTTTGTCAGCCTTGCTGAGATGTCCTGTTTCTTTGTTGATAATGGCATTGTAGTATGCAAAAAATGCTCTGAATTCCCCTGGTCGATGGGCTAACACCTTAAAGACATTGGGTAAAAATCCAGTCTTTTTTTTCTACCTCTTCCATTAGGTCTACTATATCAAAAGGTAGCTCCTTTTTATAAGGAATAGGATAACGACCAATAGGTTTTGTGGGTTCTTCTGACTGAGTATCATTCGAATGGCTTGTTACTTTAACTGTTGAAAGGGTCCCAAGTCCATCTGCCAATAATCGAGGAACATGCGAAGCCAGCCCAGGGTGTAGAAGGCGCAGGAAGGGTCCCATTGTTCAGTGTCCCCACCGGCTCGGCTCCTGTCTGCGGGTCCCTCATCTTTCCAACCAGACTTCTGGGGACCGGGAGACTAAAATTCCTACCCATCATTCTTAAAGAAGTGATGAAATTAAAATCAATCAACCATGTAGTTTTGTTCTTTTTTAATTAATTAATTAATTAATTAATTTGTTTGTTTGTTTTCTTGTTTACATCATTCATTTTCATGACATTTTTGAATTACAAATTTTCTCCCCGTCTTTCCCTGCCCCAACCCTAAAACAGCAATCCCACTGTAAAGCCCCTCCCCTGCTCTGCTCTCTTACTTTCTGGTAGGGCAGGCAGGGTCTTTCGATTCTTTTGATTCCTTCCTTGTCACCCACCTCCACTGGAAGGACAATCAATTCAATACAGGCTGTGGATGAGTGATTATACAGGACATCTTCATACTGGACATATTGTGACAGTGATCATCTTTCTCTCCTTCCTATCCCTCCCCCCCCTTGATCTGTTCTCTACCCTATCCCTGTCCATTTACTGAAGTGTGTGCTTCCAGCATCCCTCCCCCAAACCCCGCCCTCCTCTTCATCATCCCTCCTCTCATCCCCATGCCCCCTACTCTCCTGTATGGCATGATGCCCAGTTTAGAGTTTATGTAATTTCTTCCCTAAGCCAAATTCAATGGGAGTAATTGAAAGTAAAGTTGTAAACGTTATCCCTTGCCTCTTCTATATGGGATGATTAACCCCATTTTTTTCTCTCCCTCTCTCCTCTCATTCCTCCTTTCCTACCTCAGAATTTCGCCTTTTAAAGTATTATCCCTTCATATTCAATTCATCTTATACCCTCTATATACACATATACATTCATGCTCAAATATGTATTCATACGCGTATATAGACTCCTATATGGACATATGTGTAAGTATACACACACACACACACACATTTGTATTCCTTTCATCTATCCTCATGCTAAGAAAAGTTTCATAACTTACTATTATTATTTTTCTACATTGGCATGTAAATAATTAAAATTTGACAAGTTCTTTATGATTTCTTTCCCTTGTTTATGTTCTCATGTTTCTTGTGTTTGATTGTCAAATTTTCTGTTCAGTTCTGGTTTTTTCAGCAACAACGCTTGAAATTCCTCCACCTCATTGAATGGCCATATTTTCCTCTGGAATAATATGCTCAATTTTGCTGGGTAGTTGATTCTTGGTTTTAATCTCAGCTCCCTTAATGTATGAAGCATCATATTCCAGGCCCTGTGATCCCTCAGTGTAGAAGCTGCCAGATCCTGGTTATCCTGATAGTAACCGCAGTGTTCAAAAGGTTTTCTCTTCGAAGCCTGTAATATTTTCTCCTTTAACTGGGTATTCTGGAACCTGGCAATAACATTTCTAGGAATTTTCTTTTGGGGATCTTTTTGAAGAGGTGATTGGTGAATTCTTTCAAGTTCTATTTTGCCCTCTGATTCTAAAACATCAGGGCAATTTTCTTTGAGGATTTCTTGAAGGATGCTTTCCAAGTTCTGTTTTTGGTCATGGGTTTCAGGTAGACCAATAATTTTCAAATTGTCTCTCCTGGATCTATTTTCCTGGTCAGTGGTTTTTTTCAAGGAGATA
>JAQQSW010015789.1:0-11811 GCA_028646575.1 Pseudocheirus occidentalis | reverse complement strand
TACTAAACCTCAATTACTTCTTCTAAATACAATTTTTCCAGGCTATAACTTTCCCTAACAGTACCAGGATTCTTCTTTTCCCCTTTTACCTCAAATTTTCCTTTACTAAGCTATATTTTCTGCTTTTCCCAGCTATATTTCACTCCTTTTCCTTTTACCAAACTATATTTCACTTTACCCAGCCATAGACTTTTCTGGCATATACATCTGTGTCATTAAGTTTCATAGCAGGTGGGCTAAATGACTGCCCCATCTTCCTCAACAGGCTTCTTGCTACTATAGCAAGGCTGTACAGCTCTTCTGACCCCTACCCTTCCTACTTTCAAGTCCCTACACGTTGAGCGCCATCTGCTATGCTACGGTTTTTTTTGGGGGGGTCGGGCTGTATAGGTTTCACCTATACCCTTCCTCAACAGACTTCAGGCATACCCGGCTCCCGGCTTCCATTTACTCCGGGAGAAACAGCTGCACAGAAAACTTAGGACTCAGGACTTGCTTCTAGCTACATTCTCTAAACCTGGCGTGGCTGGACTTCATTCTGCCTCCCTGTAGCCTGTATTTAAGTCCTTTCTCCAGGGCCCCTTAGGGCCCCTCCCCTGGCCATGCCCTCACCACAGTGAGCCAATTGTGCATCACCCCGAAGGCCAAACAGGTGCAACCTTCGCATTCCGCCTCCAGGTGATCACGTGCCTCCTGTTAGCTGAGGATGATTCAACCCATTACCAACAAGAGCCCCAACAGTGAGGAGAGATTTGAGGAAGGGAAAGGCCAACCAAGAGGCTATTGAAATAGTGTAAATGCACAGAGATGAGGGGTTGCACCAGGGTGGTTCCCTTGTCCAAATAGAAAAGGGGCTATAATGGAGGACTAGGCTGTTGTGAGGGTTGAGTCCCAGCCTCCATACCCCACCCCCTTCTCATGCCTTTCCAGAGAGACAGAATAATATAAGAGAAAAGAAGGAGGGGGGAACCCTAGGCTGGAGGGATTCTAATAAGCTGCCACTTGTGTGATCTCAAAAAAAAAAAAAAAAAAGACAGGGGTCTAAATATCCTAAATTCACTGTGTCTGAAAGTGTTCCTGAGTTCACTCAGCTTCTCAAACTCTGTCCTAGGAGAATTTTACATAAACACAATGAAATGCTAAGGATTCAAAATTATCATAGTGATCATTGATAGAACAACTAAAAACAGAATTCAGTAACTTCATTTACAACTATTCATCTCTCTCAGAAGGCTGATACTTAAACCTTATCAGAACATAAAGGAATTTGTTAGGCTACCAAATAGGCATTCCACATTTTACCTCAGCTATGTAGATCCAAACAACTCCCAGTCTCTATCTTTTGGTAAAAATAGATCAGGCATGGGCCAATGCTTGTCTTATCCCAGAGTGCTGAATTCATTTGTGGGAGCTATTCCCTTCATTTCTAATTAGCAGTGATCAAAAGGACCCAGGACCCTGAATTCCTAATCCTGCCACCAAGCCTGCACATGTCAAGATAGAAACTTGTTCACCTAAGATCAAGAAAAAAATAGACACAAAAGAGGGAGCCTAGAGCCTAGTTTCATCTCGCCTAAGTAGGACATGTGCTGCTTGGAGGTCCTAGTGGGGGATAGTATCAACCACCCCCCTCCTCACATAGTTCACATCTGATCCATAGCAGGAAGTAAAAAGAGTAGTGAAGATGGAGCTACTCAGTCATCAGCTCTCCCTGTTTACAGCCAATAAGTAGACTGCCCCATCATCTCAAAGTACCAAGCCATTCAGCATTTACTCACCATCAATGGCTAGAGGCAGCCAATAACAACAACTTTGTACATGATCAGAGATGACTCTGTTACATTTTCCTATCTTCATAGGATTGTGGGGTACAGAGAGACAAATGCATAAAATATTTTAAACCTTAAAGCTCTATAAGTTATTATTCGTATATATCTTAAACACTGTTGAATGTCAAACCCAAGTTTCATTGGAGAAGTAGCATATTAAAATTGAGGGAATGATAGATTTAGTCAGAAGAGCTAGGTTCAAATCCTTTCATTTCTACATACTCCCTATATAACACTGAGCAAGTCTTTTGACCTCTCTGAGCCTCAGTTTCCTTATATGTAAAATGAAGAAGTTGTACTAAGTGAATAATGCGTTCCTTTTCAGCCATAAATATATGATCCTATGACTAGGGCAACATTTTGACTACTTTAAAGCATCTATCTATCATCCTCAGTGCTGTTAGACTCTAAGAACCAGATGCCTCTTGATCAGTCTCTTAGGTTTGTTTGGTAACATGTAGGAACATGTAACACATATCCCCTCCCTCTTTCTGAAAGTGCCATTGACTTGACTGAGGTGTCAAAGACAGGCCAACAAGGGATGGTTCTGATTGCATTGTTGGCTGATTACTCAAAACCTCATCAAGCCAATGACAGGAGAATCAAGGTAATGAATGAGCTCTGAATTAACACTAAAAGGTTGTGGACAGCAATGTGAGCTGCACCGGATCCACACTGTAATGCTGGAAATGCTAGAGCAATATCAAGGATTATCTACTTTTCAAGTCACTATAATGGGGAGGGTAAAGGAGGGGAAGGGAGGAAGGAAGGAAGGAAGGAAGGAAAGAAGGAAGGAAGGAACATTTATTTAGTATCTGCTATGTGCCAGGTACTGTGTTAAGTGTGTTAAGTGCTTTACAGTTATTATCTCATGAGGATGAGCCAAATGCATCCTGATCAGTTCCATCAGGAACCACTAAATGGAGACACACCACCAAATACTCCAGTATTATTATAGTCTCCTCCAAAATACAGGAGAAATAACAACTATAACTACTAACTTTTATATTGAACTTTAAGAACTTGACAAATACACCATTTTATTTTTGCAACAATTCAAGCACATCTTATTATTAAACTTATTTTACTGATGAGGAAACTGTGGCAGACTAAAATTAAGTGACTAGCCCAGAGTCACACAGTGTCCAAGTCAAGATCTGGACTCAAGTTTTCTTGACTCCACTCTACCAGCACTCTATCCACTGCATTACTTTGTTGTTGTTCAGTCATGTCCAGCTCTTCATGACCCCATTTGGGGTTTTCTTGGCAGAGATACTGGAGTGCTTTGCCATTTCCTTCTCCAGCTCATTTTACAGATGAGGAACTAAGGAATATATAGTTAAGTGACTTGCCTAGGGTCACCCAGCTAGTAGGTATCTGAGGCTGGATTTGAATTCACAAAAATGAATCTTCCTGATTCCAAGCCCAGTTCTCTATCCAGTCTGCCATCTAGCTGCCCCACTGCATTACTTAGCTGCCTCTAAAAACAAAGAACCTAGAGTAAGCAATTTAGGAGAAGGCTTAAAATGAAAGTGCCCTTAGGAGAGGTACAACAATGGGATTCTAGTGATAACTTCAAGTGTGATATTAGGGCAATAACCTTCCTTTGGGGGCTTCAGATTTTTTCATCTGAAAAATGAGAAGTGAGAGAGCATGTGTTTATAAGTGAGCCCTCACAATACCTTCTTCAGTGTGTTCAGTAGCTCAGAAGGTGCTGGTGCAGAAAAGCTAGGTGGTCAGATGATAGATCCATTTTGGGGGATTAAGAGAGGGAGTGGGAACTGTGAAAGGACAAAGGAGCAAGGAATTTAATGATGGAGAGCAATACACCATTGAAATGCTTAACTGTGAGTCAGCAAGCTAAGCCAAAAGTCAGGGAAACAGGCTGAGAGAATCATGAGACCACTTATAGAAATCAGTCCCTTCCTTGAGCAATTCAATGGAGAGAAAGGCAGCAGAAACCCTACTGAGGGGAAAAGTAGGAGGGACTTGTTGGGGGGGGGGAGCAGAAATAAGTTTGGAAACAATTGCTGAACAATTTTGTCTTAGCTCTTTATAGGAATTTTGATTTCCCTTCCCGTCAAAAGTTTGTGTTTGCTTATAGAGGATTTATAGGATTTAGATTGGCTTTGGGACCGAAGAGGGTAGCCCTACTTTGGGGGTTCTGGACTGGATACTCCAGGACACCTATACAATGACTTTTTGGCCCACCAAGGAGATGCCCCAGTTCCACTTGTAAAATGGGAAACCAAAAGGGGCTGAAAACTTATATTATTTCAGATCCACAATGTAGCAATGCATGAAAAAGGCTCAGTTCCTGTGTACTTTTTGTCTCCAGATCTTGGGATTAAATGTAAAGCATTCTGGAATACACACAAACACGTATATCACACATGTCTGTGTAATGTGTACATACGCATGTGTGTGCCTATATAGACATAGATGTTAGTGTGTATGTCATGTCTGCATAAATTAAGTTAAATAAACATTCATTAAGGGTGCAGGGCACTGATAGACATTGGGGATACAAAGATGAAAACCCAGACCATCTCTAGCTTCAAGAATCAAGGTGGTACATTGGCTAGAAAGCTGCTCTTTAGAAATCAGGGTGACTGAAGTTCAAATCTTGCTTCAGACACCTCCTTACTGTGTGACCCTATTTACATCACTCAACCTCAATTCCCTCATCTATAAAATTAAGATAATAATAGTACCCAACGCTTAGGGTTGTTATAAGGTTCAAATGAGATAGAAAAATATAAAGCACTTTGCAAATTATAAAGATGCTATATAAATGCTACCTATTATTAGTAGTAAAGAGGAAGCGCAAGAGCTGAGCTGAAATCCTGACTCTACCTCTTCAATACTGTATGACTTTTAGCAATTCACTTGAGCTCTCTGGAACTGAAAGATTCCTCATCTGCAAAAGGAAGGCGTTGGACAAAGGGCCGCTAACATTCCCCCATATCTTGATCCCTCGCCATCTCTCACTACCCCCTTCCTATATCCAATGTGTTCTCAAGTCTTATCCACCCTACCTTTGCAGTATCTTGTATAATTCCCCTTCATCCTGTGATTCTGCCGCTAACTTGTGCAGGCCATCGTCAACTCATGCTGCGGACTATTGCAATAGCCTCTTAGGTTGATCTCACTGCCTTGTCTCTCTTAACTCTAATCCATCCTGTACTCAGATATTAAATTCATCTTCCTAAATTTTAGGTCTGACCGTATCATCCTTACCCCCGTTCAATAAATTCCCGTGACTCCCAATTACAACCAAGATCAAATATAAGATCAATTCGATTTTAAAAGGCCTTTATAACCTAGTTCCTCCCTGGCTTTACAGTCTCCTTATACTTCTTACTCCTCCCATTATGATACTACCTTCATACAAGACATTCGGTTCCTTGACTCCAGGTGTTTTCACTGTATATCCCTCATGCATAGAATGTTTTCTTTCCTCATTCCTGCCTCGTCTTCCCAAGCATCCTTCCAGTCTCCGGCTGTCTGCAAAAAAACCTTTTCTGATGTCTCTTAATAATGCTCATGTCTTCTTCTGTTGATATGTAAATTGCTTGTTTGTACATAGTTGCTTACATCTTCTCCCCCACCCCCTTAGAGTGCCCAGGGAACAGGGAATAGGTTTTTTTTGTTTTATGACTCTTTTGTATCCCAAGTACTTAGCACATAGCCTGGCATGAGCTATGAGTAGGCACTTAACAAATGCTTATGAATTTGACTTGACAACAGGATGATCTGAGATAGAAGAGGCGTCTTAATAACTAGGAAGATCAGGGAACATAAGGGAGATGACATTTTAATTTGGAAGAGCAGCATAATTCAGTTAAAAGAACTGACTGGTCTCGAGTACCTGTTTCTGATACTTACTGTGTAACCTTAAGGCAAGTCACTTAACCTCCACAGTCCTGTTTCCTTTTCTATAAAATGAAGGCAGGAGTATTGAATGAAATAAAAAGGGAAGTGAGGAGGGATTATATTCTAGACATGGGGGAAAGCCTGTGTAAAGGCAAGGAGGTGAGCATAGAGAGTGTAATAATGATTCCTTGTTGGGAATTTGCAAGAATACTGCTATGTGAATTTAAAGTGAGAGGCACCATTTTCTCTTCCCTTTGCTGAAGCATTCGCAGGGATTCTGGAAAACATTTTTATCATAGAGACTGAAGAGAAGTTGGAAGCTACCTCTAAACCTACCTTGCCTAAACAAGTAAAGAGGGTACTCACAAAGAGGATTAGGGTTGCTTGAGACCCCAAAATACAAAAGACCGGCAAAATATGCAGAGTCCTAAGGAAAGAATTCCACTCAAGTCTTCTCAGCCAAAGAAAAGCGGTTTATTGAAAGTTCACCATATTGGGTAGGACTCTTAAGGAGCCTAGGTATCTGTAAGGCTTGCGTTGGGCAGGCAGTCCAAAATAAATCTATGCTAGTGATGAGATGTAGGCTCTGGGACTCCCTCCCCCCTTTTTGAGCTCTCCTTGATTCTTTGAGGTACAGGCTCTGGGAAAGTAAACCTTCCCAGGGAAGACATTTGCCTGAGGTCATGAGCCTTAAGTTGTGGCTCTGCCCAGCTGGCACCTGAAGAGGGGAAGGAGTCAGAAGAGAAGTTACCCCTGGTGTTGCCATGGGGGTAGGACCTGAGGCATGAGTGGGTGTTACCTCAGGGGGAAGGGCTACAGAGGGAGGCACTTCAGCAAGGCCAGTGGTTGGGACCTGAGCAGAGGTCCTTGAGTGGGGAGGGGCCATGCTGGGAGATGCAGGGTAGGAGATAAGGATGGTTTAGGGGGCAGGAAATGAGGGGTGTTGGGCTAGAGGAAAAGGGAAGGGAACCCAGGAGGAAAAGGGTTGGAGTACAGCATGAGGGGCTTGGGCAGCTGCCTCAGTGGGACCAGTGACTAGCCCCCTTTGTTCCAATAGTTAATGTTAATAGTTAATAGTTCCACCCATAATGTTCCTGTTCCCACACTCCTGGCCCACTATAGCACTGGGAGAATTGAAAGAATCTGGCGTTCATTTCCAGATGAGGCATCTGTCTTTGTCCTCCATTCTTCAGAAGCTGCGCACGTGTTCTCCATGTTCTCCAACACAACCAAACAGGACCCAGAACCTAAAGTCAGGCTGAGTACCTAGCTGTCTGACCTAATAGGACCCGAGAGGTCAGGCCTACAAAAACAAAACACGTGAAAAAACGCACCAAGAAAAAAAACCATACCTCCAAACTACTTGGAGGACCAGAAAGCAATGGGGAAAAAGAGAGGCTTACATACCTTCCAGTCCCTGCTGGAGAAGAGCTTGAGATTAGCAGTGTTTCCCGGTGTCAGGGAACTATAAAAATGAAGAGGGTGGGCAAAGAGGGTTAGGGCTGCCTGAGACCCCAAAATACCAACATGCCGGGTCCTGCTGAAAGAATTCCACTCAAGTCTTCTCAGCCAAAGTAAAAGTAAAGTTTATTGAAAGTTCAAGTTCGCCACGTGGGGTGGACTCATAAGGAGCCAGTCTATGCTAAGCTAGTCTATGGCGTTCTCACAGAGCATGGAGGGAAAACGGGGTTCTATATACAGAAAGGTTGTGGGAGGAATTTAGGGGTGATCCAGAAGAGGAGATTGGGGAGGGTCTTCAGGAGGAGTCAGATGAGGTCAGACTCTAGTAATGAGTAAAATTGCTGGAAGCTACCTGGAGACCATAGACAATGGTGGGCCAGGAGTGTGGGAACAGGAACATTATGGGTGGAACTATTAACTATTAACATTAACTATTGGAACAAAGGGGGCTAAAGACTTGGTTGGGCAGAGTCACAACTTAAGGCTCATGACTGCAGGCAAATGTCTTCCCTGGAAAGGTTTACTTTCCCAGAGCCTGTACCTCAAAGAATCAAGGAGAGCTCAAAAAGTGGGGTGGGGGGGGAGTCCCAGAGCCTGCACCTCATCACTAGGTCATTCTATAGCACTCTCACACCACATGGAGGGAAGATGGGATCCTATATACAGAAAGGTTATAGGAGAAATCTAGGGTTGGTCTAGAGGAATGGTTTGGGGAGGGTCTTCTGGAGGAGTCAAGATGAAGTCAGACTCCAGTAAGGAGTGATTAAGGGTGGGAACTTGCTGGAGGCTATCTGGAGACCACAGACAATGGTGGGCCAGGCCAGTTCACCTGGGAAGGAGGGGCACTAAGAGTGGGAAACTGTTGGAACAAAGGAGGGCTAAAGACTTGGGCAGAGCCATAACTTAAGGCCCATGACCTCAGGCAAATGCCTTCCCAGGGAAGATTTACTTCAAAGGGTTTCCCAGAGCCTATACCTCAAAGATTCAAGGAGAGTTCAAGGGGGGTCCCAAAGCATGCATCTTATCACAAGCATTCCCAGCAAGTGACCATCCCATTCTAAGACTTCATTCTAAGACCAGTCTTGATTCTAAGATTTCCAGTGAGGAAGAACCCATTATCAGCCAAGGCAGCTCAGGAAAGTTGTATGTGTCCAAGTTTTACAGAACAAATCCTTTTATTAAGGGGATTTGTTCTGGGAACTTTGGATTCAGTCAAAGGACTGCACTTGAGGGGCCTCAAGGCTGCAAGTTCCCCAGCCCTGGTTTATACAGTCTCTGAAATCCTTGCTAATACCAAGGTCCTGTAATTCAATAAAACAAACCAACTTCTAGCATCTGAGAAGACTGGGCAAGAATAGAAAAAGCATTTTACCCCCTTTCTTCTTGAACAATAGCTGCCTGGTTAGATAATTAATGAGAACTGTTCGAAGTTCCAAAAGGGTAAATAGTACTACAGGGCAAGAAACAACAAGTTTCCTATGGCTCAAAACTTCTGTTTGTACAATAAGCTTCCTCTTTAAATTTCTTTCTAGGTGGTGGAACATTTGTGTGAGATCCCCTACTTTGCCTAGTATTGTTTTTACATAACCCTCTGGGCTTTCTAATTAATGAAACAGTAGTCTACCACCAATTTTGAACTTAATCTTCCTACCTACAAGATCACTTGGCTGGATGACAATGTTTATCTCTAACACCCATTTCTTAGGCAGGGGATACATAAAATAAGGCTGGAAAAGAGGATTTGAAACCAGATTAAGGAAGGCTTTAAGATATCAGTCTAAGGACTGATTGAGCATAGACTCTGCAGTGGTTCTCAGCCTGTGGGTTGGGTCAAACAATCCTTTCACAGGAATCAGCTAAGACCATTGGAAAACACATATTTCTGATGGTCTTAAGAACCTAGACACTGCTCCTCTATCTATCTCCAGGTGGGTCCACCCACATGCAGATACACCCACAAATGAGTATTAAAGGGTCGCAGCATTAGGAAGTTTAAGAACCACTGGCATAGAGGAAATAGTGAGCCTTAACAGAAGGATGCCATGTTCAGATATGTGCCTTAGGAAGATTACTAAATCTGTTCCACCTATAGGTTGGAGACAGAGGGGAGATGGGATGTAAGCCCATAAAAATATTAGCTAAAGACTAAAAAAAATATGAATTTTATTTTAATAAATTTTTATCTGTTGCCCTTATCTCTGCCCTTTGGTGCCAAGAACAAATCTACTCCCTCTTCAAAAATGTAAAGATGCCTACTGTGTCCCACTCATCTTCCCAAGTATCTTTTCACCAGGCTAAACATTTGCAATTCCCTTATGGCATGATCTCAAGACCTCTCACCGTTTGGGTGACCTCCTTGTTTATTTTTTGAGGTAGAAAGAGCACTGGCTTTGAAATTAGGAAACACATAGATTTGAATCCCGCCTATGACACCTCCTACATATTTGACACTCAGGAAGTCCCCCCTCCCCCATGTAAGTAGGGCCTAGAGTTTGACATTTTGATATTTGCCTGATCAGTGACCAAATCATGTGATGTCAGTGAGAACCCCACAAGATACTTTTTTTAATCTATGAGGGGAAAAAATTTCAAGGAAGAAAAGAGAAGGATTTAAAGTTGAAATGTGATTTTAATAGTCTCACTATCTTCTTGTTACCATCAGAGAGTATACAGCTTTAGGCCTTCTGCTAGTTATTAAGAAACAGAATCTTCCTCATATTCTCCTCCTCTATGAGATTTCTTTCCATGCAGCTCATCCCATTGGTCTGTGGCTATGGAAGAGGTTCAGCCTCAACTAATGTCAATCAAGTGAATGATAGAAAGAGAAAGAAATGCAACTTCTTGAATTCTCTAGAATCCATATTTCGCTTAACCTGCTTCAGATAAAAAGTGAGTTTTGATTGTGCCAGTTATCCTCAGAGACGCTTCCTCAGGGAAATTGTTTTCATTGGCCCCATTTTTGCAAGAAGTAACATGCTCAGGGTGATTTACCCAAGGTTACAGAGCAAGCTCAGGATTGGACCTTGTGTGACCGAATTGTCCAGTACCCTGCTGACGATCATCAATTAACGATGCAGATAAAGGGGGAAAACTTAGGCTGCATTGAACATATACCAAAAAGTTGGTGATCCCTGAGCATCAGCTTTAAAATACATTATATAGATTTGGGTTACATTAGCAGAATGGGTGCAATGGGATCTCAAAGAGCAATAGGGGAAGATGATGATGCCAGTAACAAAAGGGAAAGATCTAAACAGGTAAACAGGGAACTTGCTAGTTAACAATCTCAAGTTTGATTTTGCAGACTCTGGCTAGTTACTTGATTCCTTCTCTTAAATAAATATCAGTAAAAATGTTAAGCCAGAAATTCTCTTATCACACTTACCCATTAAGCAAGGAACTTCTGTTTTCTGTTATGGGATCTCTGTACTGGGATTACATGTCCAACATCTTTCTCAGTCCATGACTTAACCCTGCAAGAAATTTGTTCTTTGGAACTGATTAATGATAGATTGGTGCAGAGTACAGAATTTGGGGTATAAAGGTAAAGGGACCTCAGAGGCTGCCTAGTCCAATACCTCATTTTACAGATGAGGACACTGAGGCACAGAGGCAATTAAGTGCTTTGCCCAATGGCATCACACACATAGTAAGTATTAGACGCAGAAGAAATCAGATTTGATCCCAGGTCCTCTGGCTCCAAGACAGAGTTTTTTCTTCCTTTGCCATGCTACTTCCTATAATGTTCCACTAACATGTTTATGATGTCAAGAGAAACAGAGAAGAGCCCTCAGCACATTGCAGAATAACACCAGCTGGGCAGGAATGGGTGGCTTGCTCTCTGCATCATTAGAGGAATATCAGGCACTGATAGGAGTTTATAGCAGAAATGTCATTAGAGAAGGGGTATCATTATTCATTTTGCTGATGCACAGGAAAGACCTTCCTTCCATTTGAATGGCATCTGAACCCTCCTCTGTGTTTTGTATCCCCCAAGGTGAACTCCCTAGGGCCAGAGGTTGCCTTGCTTTTCTACTTTTATTCTTGGTGCATAGCATCATAGCATCATACTGTGCACACAATAAGCACTTAACAATTGCTATTTCATTCATTCATTCAACATACATAGGAGTGGGGTACCAGTTGGAAAGTGTATGTGTCTTTGAAAGTACATGTACAAGGCTTAAGGAGAAACACTTAGGAAAAGATCTTTTGCAAATCCCAGGATATGACGAATCATTAGAAGCATTTGTTTTGATTCAGTAAATCTTTCCCCACCCCAGAAACTTGTCTTGGAATCTTAAAGTTCATTTGAAAATCAGGTAGTTAGAATAAAAGGCAAAAATGTTATGTAGGAGGAATAATACTGGATATATCCTCCATGATTTTATTGGTGTGGATACTCCCTAACCGAGATCTCACCCCTCCATGGCCTTGAGATACTAGCTATTCTGATGCTTCATCATATCCTAAGATGACCTTGGACTTGTGAAGATGAAGCCAGAGAAGGATGTGCCTCCACAGGTCTTCAGGAGCCCAAAGTCATCTCTGGACCATGACAAAGTAGCATGTTAGTTCTGTATTAGAGATGCAATAGCAACAACAGTAATAATAATTCATATTTATATAACACTAAGGTAATAAA
>JAQQSW010015788.1:0-11812 GCA_028646575.1 Pseudocheirus occidentalis | reverse complement strand
TGGAATACTGATAACAACTTAGAGTGGATGAGTTTGAGGAACATAAAGACATTTGGAAAGATCCTGATTTTTATCCACTTAAATAGTATTTTATTTTTTCCAATTACATGTAAAGATAGTTTTCAACATTCACTTTCATAAGATTTTGAGTTGTGATTTTTTTCTCCCTCCCCTTCCTTCTCTCCAAGATGGCAAACAGCAATACAGAGTACACATGTAGAATCATATTAAACATCTCTCCACATTGGTCATGTTGTGAAAAAAGAATCAGAATGGGGAGACCTTTATGAAAGGAAGGATGATACACTGGGAAGGGTGCTGGTAGTAGTCAGAGGATATAGGTAAAAATCCTAGTCTTATAAATTTCTGCCTATCTCATCACCTTCTACTTGGACAATTCACTTTGGAATTCTCTGGTCTTTATAGGATCCTGGGTTTAGAAATGGAAGGACCCTGGAGATCACCTTGGCCAACTACCTTATTTTACAGAAGAAGCAAATGTAGCCCAGGTCATAGAGGCAAGATTTGAACTTGCATCCTTTGACTCCACAGTCAGTTTCCTCAGCTGTAAAATGAAAGTGTTTGACTCGATAAACAATCAGTCAGTAAACATTTGTTAAGTGGCTACCATGTACCCAGGACTGTGCTAATCTCTGGACATACAAAGGAAGGCAAAAGACTGTCCCTGATCTTAAGGTGTTCATAGTTTAATGAAAGTGACATGCATGAAACAACCATGTCTAAACTGGTTGTCTAGTCAATAACCAAAAAGCATTTATTAAATGCCACCTGTGTGCCAAGCACTGTCCTAAGGCTTGGGTATACAAAGAAAGGCAAAAGATAATCTCTGTTCTCAAGGAACCCACATTCTAAGGCTGGAGACCTCATGCAAATAACTATGTACAGACAAGTTATCTATAGGCTAAATTAGATATAATCAGTAGAGGGAAGGCACTAGAATTAAGGGAGATTGGGATAATTGCAAGCTTTAAAGGTGTAATACTGTGAGCTAGGTAATACAAAATGGAGAAGAAAAAAAATTACCCAGAACCAGAACAGATCTTTCAGTGTCTAGGACTACAAGGGAGGAAAACTGAATAGAAATGAATGGAAGGCTAATGGAGAATTAGAGAGAGAGAATATCTGAAAGTTGTTATGACATTTTGGATATTCAATTTCATTTATTTAAATGTAAATAATTGCAAAGCAAATTTAATTGGTTGGGTCCATAGGACTTTGGTGCCTTTGATGTGGCATTGGTGCCCTAGAAATATCAATCAACAAGAAAAGCGCCTGGAATTTTGGGTGGACCGCTGGCAGCATACCTTTGAAAAGGTATGGTTAAGAATTATATAAGATGGGCAGATATGCATCAAAGAAAAGGAGTCTATGTAAGTCTACGATGTCACACATTCATTCAAGGGTATTTGAAAGAGGGGTTTAACATTGTGTTCATAATAAATCTTTTTTTTTAGCTTTTTTTTGAGGAGCAGTTGGGCTTAAGAGGCTTGCCGAAGGTCAGATGGCTAGTAAGTGCTAAGTGTCCGAGGCTGGATTTGAATTCAGGTCCTCCTGACTCCAGGGCCTATGCCACCTAGCCACCCCAATAAATAATTTTTAAAGTCTTTTTAGGGGGTACAGATATTTTTGTTTGTCTTCATTGTTGTGTCCATGGCTTCTCATTTTTTGGAATGTGAGATGGAGCCCTTAAAAGAAATATTTTGGGGGCAGCTAGGTGGTGCAGTGAATAGAGGACTAGCCCTGGAATCAGAAGGACCTGAGTTCAAATCTGGCCTCAGGCACTTAACTCTTACTAGCAATACGACTTTGGGCAAGTTGCTTAATCCTAATTGTCCTGCCTTCCCCCCTCCAAAAAAAAAAGCAAAAAAAAAACCAGTTTTCAGTTTTATTTTTGGAGTCTAGATATTTGGGTTTTAATTCCCCTTCAGAATAGCTGTATAACCTTAGGTAAATCACTTAGGTTTTCTATTCTGTAAAATGGAGACAATAATACAAATACTACTTGCTATAATTTTGTAAACCTTGGAGTGCTATAGAGATATGAGTTATTACTATCAGTCAGTTGGACAATAAATATTTATTAAATATCTATTATGTGCTGGGCACTGTAAACCACAAATGCCCACATGTCTAAACTGCTTAATGCTATAGAATCATAAGCCTATGGGAGCCTAGACTTAGAGCTGAAAGGTATCTCATTGGTCATTAAATACAACTCCATCATTTTACAGAGAAGGAAACTGAGGCCCAGAATAGATACATGGTTTTCCCAGGGTCACATAGTGAGTAAATGTCTGAGATGGGACCAAAACCCACATCTCTCTGACTTCAAATCTAGTCCTCCATCACGCAAGAAATGTTTAGCACTTTCCTCATAACAACCCTTTAAGGTAGGGACTATATATAGCTGAAACTCAAACCCAGTGGAAACATCAGGCATTGTTTTATTATTTAAATTATCCACCACTAGACACCAAAGCCATTCCTAAAGGAGATACACCAAGGCTGTTCAATGTTCTGCCCCAAGGAACATGGAGAGAGTAAGAATGGCTAGGAGGATTTTTCTTAGTGGAGTTTTTTTAATTAAAGGGTAGGAGTGTGTAATGGGAAGTAATGACTTCCCATTGATTGTCTCATTTGTGCTTCAGTGAGATGTGTGGCCAGTCTCTGATATGATCTCATGGGTGGATTTTTAGATGTGATACTCTGTGGGCAAGGAAGCTTCCATCTGTTCTTGGGTTGGCTTCCCCTATCCTTACTGCTCTGCCTAAGGACCCACGTGAGTCATATTTACTGTTGGACCAAGCTGGGTGACTGCCAGTGTTGCAACAGGCCTGATGCAACCCAGCAGTCAACTGATGAAACACAGAATCTCAGAATCTCAGCTCTAGAAGGGACCCCTGGGGGTAGAGCCCACATTATCTAGTTGAGTGCAAACATAAACAGGAATCTCCTCTATAACATCCTAGTCAAGGGTCATCCTGCCTCATTAGAAGGCTCCATGGATAGAAAACTCACTGTCTGCTGAGGCAGCCCTTTCCACTTTGAGACTGTTCAAATTGTTAGGAAGTTTACCATAAGCTCATAAATCTAAGAACTGGAAAATTCTTAGGTAGAGGTCATTGAATCCAGTCCCATCATTATACAGATGAAGAAATAGATCCAGGGAAGGACAACCAAATTCACACAGCCAGGAAGTAAGAAAAATGAGGTTTTAACTTAAATCCCCTGGTGCCAAATGCAGCAGAGACCTCATAGTCCAACATCCTAATTTTCTAAATAAGAACTGAGGATTCTCAGATAAGATAAGTAGTAAGTGTCAGATCTGGGATTTGAACCAGGTTCTGACTCCAAATGCAGCAGGGCCCTCAAAATTCATTTAATTCAACCCCTTTATTTTACAGATAAGAGAATGGAGGGTCAAAAGTGATTAATCTTCCTAGAGAAAGTTTGCTTGGGCGGGGGGGGGGGAGAGAAATCAATCAGAAATAGATATGATTTAATTAGCAAAAAAGCCTCATTTAAACTTTTTAAAATCATGCCATTAAAATGGAATTCTTCTAGAGTATGGAGGCAGCTGTTGTGCAGAGAGGCAAGAGAAGAAATGAGCTAGCCAAGCCCTAAAATACTTCTGAGGACCAAGTTATTAGGTCAAAGACTAGAGGAAATTTATTAAGTAAATGGTTACTGATGGAAGAAAGGATCCAATGACTTTTAGGAGATACATTTTTGTTGAAGAAGATAATAATAGTAACAATGATAACAATTACTAGAATTGCCACAACATTTTCCTGCAGTGAAGGCTGGTACTATAAGTATTATATATCCATTTCACAGATGGGAGAACCAGATTGGGAGAGGTAAGGTGATTTGTCCAGTATAAGGCACAGTCAACATTTTGAACATAAGACTTCTGATTTCATCCCTCTCCATTCATTTCCCACACATTTACCAGCATAATCTACCTAAGGTACAGGTCAGCTCACACATCTTTTTAAAAAATCTGGAGTGTCCACTAGCCCTTGAATTAAATAAACAAATAATATATAAAGTTTGTATAAATAAGCATAAAAATAAAAAGGAATGAATGAATGAATGAATGAATAAAAATAGAATGCAAATGTCTCAGCCTGACATTTCAGGTCCTCTGCAACCTGTTTCCAAACTGCCTTCCTGGATGTATTCCACATGACTGCCCTTCTTGTATTATATGTTCCCCCAAACTAACCTACTAGCCATTCATATGGGAGGCATCCCTCCTGATGCCTGCAATGTACTCCATCCTCCTCTCCAAGGAAGAACAGAGAAGACAGTCATCGATATAGAATCAAAGAATTTGGGTCCAAATATTTGTTTTGCCATGTAACCTTGGGCAAACCACTTAAATTTTTCTGGTCTGGATTTATTAATCTGTAAAATTGAGTGGTGAACTAAATGCTCTCTGAAATCCTTACTTTAGAGGCAGTTAGTTGGCACCGTGGATAGAATTCTGGACCTGGAATCAGGAAAGATCTTAGTTCAAATTTAACTTGGACAATTAGGAGCTGTCTCAGTTTCCTTGACTGTTAAATGGGTATGGTACAAGCCCTTATCTCTTATGGTTGTTGTGAGGATTGAATGAACTAATATTTGTAAGATGCTTAGCTCAGTGCTTCATTCACAGTAGGCATCTAGTAAATGCCTACTCCCTTCCAACTCTGGATCTGTGATCTGAAGATAATTTCCACCTTTCAAAATCATTCAAGGACCAACTCAAGTGTCTCCTTCCTTGGCGAAACCTCCCTCCCTGATATCCCCATCCAGAAGTGGTTTTTCCTTCTTCAGATTTTGCTATAATAAATAGATTGGATCTCTATTTGTTATAATCAAACACTACACTGCAAGAGATTTATCTGACTATAGATTGTATGTCAGTCAAATATAAAGTACTTTGCAAACAATAAATGATGATGATGATAGCCTTTATATTGCATTTGAAGGTTTGCAAAGTGCTTTACAAATAATATCTCATTTTACCCTCCTAATAACTCCATGAGGTAGGGGCTATTATATTATAAATTTTACAGATGAAGAAACTGAGGCAGACAGATTAAGATACCTGTTTAGGGTAACACAAATAATAAGTGTCTAAGGCTGGATTTGCACTCAGGCATTCTTGATTCCAGGTTTAGTGTTCTATCCCTGTGCCACCAAGTTACCAAAATGATTTATGCCATTTAAATCAGTGATTTATATATAATTTAAATATATATTTTTGTGTCTAATATATTTTCCCATTTGCTTCTGCTTACTGTTTTCCCTGGATTCTTTGATTCCACTTTTTCTTAGGGGAGTAGAAATGAGATCCCTTGTAGAGAACTTTCCCCCAAATAATCATGGTAGGACAAGTGGGATGCCTAGGAAGAGTCTTTTCCTCATCTTACCCACTGCTAGTGCCTTCACTTTGAGATTCTCTTCCATTTACACTGTATATCTTGTATACCATATACACACTCTATATTCACTGTATACCAGTGAAATCACAGGCTTGGACTGAAAACCACAACATGAAAACCACTCTGGTTTGAGAAGTAGACAGTACACCTTAAAGGTTAGGCAATGTGGCACCATGGACAGAGGGCTAGGCTTGGAGTCAGCAAGCCCTGGCCTCTGGCACTGACCACCTGTGTACACTAGCTAAGTCATTTAACCCCTTTAGGCCTTAGGACTGAGCTGGTAAGTAAAATAGCAGATAGTAATCTAATTCTGAAGCTGCTAGACTTAAAATCTGGCCTTTGCTATAACCTTACTGGGTTTCTCCTCATCTGTAAAGTGAAGGAACTGGGCTAAGTGTGCTTAGAAGTCCCTTCCAGCTTTAAATCTCTGAACCTTGATTCTTTGAACTCTATGGGCTTTGGTTTCCTCATCTGTCTTAGTTAGATAGCCTTCGAGATACCTTATCTCATGATCCTAAAATCAAAATTGTTTTGCAAGGGTAAAGGCCATAGATTTCACACTATATTATATGCAACCAGATTGCAACGCATTTTTTTAATTTGAATATCTTAGCTCTGAGAAGTTAAGTAAAAAATAAAAGTCATATATATGGAGTCACTGCCAAAGTTTTGAAATAAGAACAAAATCAATCAACAAGTGTTTGTTTAGTACCTACTATATGCTAGAAAGTGTTCTTTGTACTTGGCACATATTAGGCACTTAGACACTTGTTTCTGGGAGCACAAAAAATGAAGAACTAAGCAATCTCTACTCTTGAAAAGCATATCAATATAGTTTTATAGGATAAGATAAATGAGAAATAAAATAGAAAATATTTTATATAATATGGATATATTTCACATTATGTAAATAAAGAAAATAAAAAAATATTTTACATAATGTAACTATATCTTATATAAATGACAAATGAAATATAAATATGGAAATGTTTATATAAATACACTAGTGTTAAATTATTAAAATACATTTTAAAACAGAGATAAAATAATACATGTGTTTCACTGTATAAAAATAATTAATGAAATAAATAAAATATTAAAATATACTATTATTAAATCTGAATAACTATATAATATATAAATATTGCTTTATAAGAAGAGGT
This sequence comes from Pseudocheirus occidentalis, assembly GCA_028646575.1. Taxonomy (NCBI): domain Eukaryota; kingdom Metazoa; phylum Chordata; class Mammalia; order Diprotodontia; family Pseudocheiridae; genus Pseudocheirus; species Pseudocheirus occidentalis. Next base: position 5,193 of record JAQQSW010015788.1, on the reverse strand, counting down.
TAAGCTTAACTTCATAGTGAAACAGAATAGATGTTTATTCCTAAAGCACCTAAAGGTTTACATTTCATTACATTCATTATTTCAGTTAGACCTCATAATAATGTGAAACAGTGATTGAAGATATTATTTTTGCCCATTTTATGGATAAGGAATCTCATCAAGTTCAAAAATATGTGATAACACTTTTTCAAAATGGCTTGATTTATTTTTTGGGAAGTGATATATATTATGAAGTGTGTGACCTTTTACACATTGTTCCAAAAGAAGAATGAAATCCATATATATTTGTCTATGATCAATATTCCCAAAGTGAAAGAAGTTGTTAGAATTAAACAGGAAGAAATTTAGTGAGAGAAAATACAAAGCTATTCTCAGAATTCAGATGGGGAGGAGGGTGAGACTTGACATAAGTGATTGGACAAGATTTGGGGATTATCATGTACCACATAAGAGGCGGTGTGGTTTTGTAGGTGAAACCTTGGAGCCAGTAAGAGTTGAGTTCAAATCATCCTTGCCTGGGCAACCCTGGGCAAGTCACTTAACTTCTGAGTGCTCTCCAGGCCACTCTCTAAGAAGTTAAGTTGCAGGATGGGTAGAAGGAATTCCCTCACCTGGGAGTTCCCTGTATCAATAAAACCATAGATCCAGTCCCAGCCCTATGCACTATACAAGCCATACATGCCTCAGTGGGCTAGAGGAGCATGATAATGAGGTGAAGGAAGCCAAAAGGCAGGCATGCCAGGCTGAAGAGTGGCTTGAACTTGTGGTCTTTGTATCTTAACTCTGACATGTTTTACCTGTGAGACCCCAGTCAAGTTGTTTACTTTTTCTGAGCCCCAATTTCCTTGTCAGTAAAATGGGAACAATGCCAACACTTCACATGATTGTTATAAGAATCAAATGAGATGAAGTATGTAAAGTGCTTGTATCATTTGAAAGCACTATCTAAATGCCAACTATTATTCCTATTATTAGGATCATAGGGACATAGATTTGCAGCTGGAAGGGACTAAAGAGGGAATCTAATACAAGATCCTTATTTCACTGTGAAGAAACTGAGATCCAGTGCTCAAGGTCCCAAGCTAGTTAGGGGCAGAATGAAGATTTGAACTCAGGTTCTCTGATGACAGAATTCTGTTCTCTTTTCCTAAAGCCGAGGGTAGCCTATAGAGGGAATAGGACAAAACCTGTGATTTCATTGGTGCAGGTAATTCCCAGAAGAGGACGCTCCCTCTGCTAGTGCAGGTTGCCACCTTCTCAGTAGCCTACAGCCTTAGAGAGTTGCTTTGAGCCCTGAGAAGTGAGGTGATTTGCCCAGAACTCCACAGCTAGTACTCTTCAAAAGCAAGACCTGAACCATTGTGGTTGAAGTGATGAATGCTCTTGATGTAAGCTCTTGGGGACAAGAACCAACTCACTTTGATCTTTCTATCCCAGGTGTCTAGCACAGGACCTGGCACACAGTAGATACTTAACGAATGCTTGTTGAATTGGATTGAATTAAATTATTCCCCCACTGCCTCCTTGACTATGAGGAAAATCTTAAAATGGGATCAAAGTATGAGAAATTTTGCTGGAATAAGGTATTTCCTTTATGCCTAAAGGAGACTGTGGATTTTAAGTTACAGTGAAAGAATTTGGGGGAGATATTAGAAGCTGTTTCCTGACTCTTTGGACTCTTGGATCCTACAATACGTTATCAAGGAAAACTGTGGAATTTCCTTTCTCAGAGACAGATGAGAAACTCTTGAAAAATAACTGCCCAAAGTTTTAGGATCTCTCTCTGTCCAACCTTTTAACCTCACACTCTTGTGTATTTTGAAAATGGGAGAGAATGTCATGGGTCAATTAGAGAGGATATCATTAAGGACAGAGTGGTCTCCTCTCTAGCTAACAATGTTGATTTAATTTCCACCTCAGAAGACATGCCAAGTTATTTCAATATGTCTTCTGTCATGGAAATGTTAATGCCAAGTGTTCCTGGATACATAGAACAGTTGAGAAATCATTGAACTTTTTACTTTGTGGGCAGCCATCTAGTTGGGGAACCAACTTAGTCAGGAAGATCTGTATTCAAGCATTGCCTCAGATGCTTAGTCAAGTCACTTCACTTTTCCTTGTTTCAGGAATCTCTCTAAGATTAAACTGCAGGATAGGAGCTGTTCTGCTTTGGCAAAGGATGTTTCTTCATTGGTGGTTCCCTAAGCCAATCAAATCACAATGATAAAAAAAAGTGTTGTCTTTTTCCTCCTTACCTTTCTCTAGTAACCTGTACAATTGACTGCCTTTTTTTTCTGAATCCTCAGCACCTACAGAAGTGTCTAGTATGTAGCAGGTGCTTCATAGATGTCCATAGAATTGAGATAACATACAAGCATTTTCCTGGGGAAAAAACTGGCCCCATTTTATTATCCTGGATCATGTGCTTAACACTTATTTATTCATATTCATTTTTCTATGTAACCATCAAAGTATTTTGAAATGTTTAGATGTCTTTTGTTCTTATATTATCTACATTTCCCAATATACCCCTCTTCATCTCACTTTCTGGGAGCCATCCCTTGTAACAAAGAATAAAATATATATAGAAAAACTGTTGGAACAAATTAATCAGCACATTAGAAAGTCAAATCAACAAGCATTTATTAAGCGTCTACACTGTGCTATCAATCAGTTAATAGACATCTATTGAGCACTGTACTACTAAGGGTACTGACCCCTGTACCCCTAGTACTATACTGTACTAGACACTGATATAAGCAATAAAAATATAAAGAACGGCAAAAAAGATGGGAAAATTCCTATAGAAGTTATGTAGAAGCAAAAATTATATGGGATAAATTGGAGGCAGTCTTCAAGGGAAGATGGAAAGATATTCAGTTTCCCACCCCCATAATCCCTGATTTCTGCAAAGGATGGGGATGGGGAGGTTCCTCCCTATATACTCTTCTTTGAGGCCAGGCTTGGTCATTATCATTAGTAGTCAATTTAGTTTGACTGTTGACTCTTTTCACTTAGATTTTATAGTCATTATATGTATTTTTCCTAGTTCTGTATACTTCTTTATCTTAGTTCACATGTCACCCATGATGGAAGGAAGTATTTAAAATAATAATAAAGATGCTTCATATGTGAATGATCCGTGATCTGATGCATATAGCAACCCTTTTATCATTTATGAAATAGTTTTCAAGAATTATTTCCTTATGTCAGTACGTTAGAATTCTGCAGTTTTGTTGGAGCAGACATGCCTTCCTCCAATGAGACTCTTGAACCATTACATGTTCATTGACAATTGTAGCTGATAACTTCATTTCACCCCAGGGTCATCTGAGGTACGCTAAAGATCCAAGAGACTGCCTGGTCAAAGGCTTGGAGCACAGCCCACTGAGAAAGGAATGGTCCTTCCTGAAACCAAAATAAACTTCTCTGAATGTTGCCAGGTCAGTCTTTGGATAAAAGAGAGTCAGTATGACTCCAGACCCAATAAAAACTCAATGAAGAGCCACCTAGTTTGTTAGAAGAAGATAACTGCTGCACAAGAATCCTTTCCTGACCCCTCCCCAATGCCAATTCCATACCTCTATCAAGTATCTCTTATTTATTCTGTATAAGTTTCATACATAATTGCTTGCATGTACATTAGATTATGAGCCCCTTGAGGACAGGGAATATTTGTTTTTACTTTCTTTGCATGCTTTTGTATTCTTTTTTGTGGTTTTTATAGCACTTAGCACAGTACCTGACACATAGCAAATCCTTAATAAATGCTTGCTGACTGACTAACTGATATATGTATATTCATATAACTTTATAACTTACAAAGCATTATATTACGTCACTGCTATTATTTTTGAAATATTTTGAAAGGTCCATACAAAACTATGATATGCAAGTGGATTTGGACTAATTTAATAAAATTAAACTAAATAGGGATTAGTAACAAGTCCTACATTTGTGTTTAAAAAATTAAGTTTTTAAGTACAAAATGAGACATATCTAAATAGCAAGTTATCTGAAAAAAAAAACACCTAGAGGCTTCGGTGGATCACAAGAGCAGTATGAGCCAGCAATGTGACACACAGCTGAGAAGTTCTAGATGACTGCATGTTGTCTCCCCCCAATGACAGTGTTTGCTCCTTGACTTCATGTAAAGGGGCTGGATTTGAGGACCTCTGAGATCCCTTCTAGCCCTAGATCCTATGATAAACTAGAGAGAGCTTTGAAGAGAATCACCAGGATTATTCTGTAGAAGGACCAGTTAAAGGAATTAGAGCATATTTGACCTAAGAAAGATGAGGTTTGGGAGTCAAGATAGTGGCGTAGAAGCAGAAGAACTCCATGAGCTCCGCCCATAACCACCACAAATACGTATAAAATATGACTCCAAGTAAATTTTAGAGCTCCAGAACTCATAAAATATCAGAGACACAAAGCTCCCGCTGAAGGTAGCCAAGCAGATGGACAGGAAGGGTTCGTCACAGTGCTGGGAGTGGAGACCAGTCCCACCGAGGTTTTAGCCCCAAGGAGGCCAGGACAAGCCATGGCTGGAGCACTCAGGAGAATGGATCACTGACAGCTGTGGCAGTTTACAGAATTATCAACTCATAAGAACCAAGGACAAAGTGAAAGATCAGTGGAACTCAGCTAAATTTGGGGGAAAGAAGTAGGTCCAGCTCTCTGCTCCCCGGGCAAAAAAGCAGTTGAAGCAGTGGCCCTACAACCACCTCCACATGGCTGCTTCAGAGTTCTCTGCCTACAGTCTGCAGGGGGCCAAGACTAAGTGCTCTTGCCTTAACCAGCCTGGATCGCATCATGGTCTTGGATGGTGGTCCTGAGGTGTGTGACCAGTGAGAAAAAGCTGGAGGGGGCTGCAGAGACAGCAGCCTCCTAATAGCTCCAGCAGCTGCAAAAACCCCAGTGATTTGGGACAAAGCTCTCCTGTCTGAAAGCAGAATTCTACTAAGCCCAAAAGTCAAGTAATTGACTAGCAAAATGAGCAGGCAAAGGAAGCAAACCAAGCACAGCAATCCAACTTTAGATTCCTTTTTATTGACAAAAAGGATCAAAGCATTGAAAGGGAGGAAGACAACACAGTCAGAACTCCTGCACCAAAAGCTTCCAAGAAAAATGTAAACTGATTACAGGCTGTAGATGAGCTTAAGAAGGATTTTGAAAACCAAATAAGAGAAG
>JAQQSW010015787.1:0-11812 GCA_028646575.1 Pseudocheirus occidentalis | reverse complement strand
GCACATTTCTCTATTTGCCCCCCACACCTTGGAGTATCATAAGTCAAATGACCCCTTTCAGAAATGAACAAAAACATTCTTATCCAAAGTCTAAACAAACAGAAAATGTAGGGGGAGGAGAAAGGAATGAGTGTAAATTTTAAATTCTCAGATCCTTTCACATCTGAAATTTGAGTTTATTTCTAGGACTGTTTTTGCTTTTCTCTTTTACCTATTTTAAAGGTTTAAATAGTTTATCATATAAAGGCAATCTTTTCCACTATCTTCCCAATGTCCATTAATGTCCAATTATTAGATTTTCTTTCATGCTATTTAAAATATCCTAACTACTTATTTTATTATTCTTGTTTATGATTAAAGGCTAAATGGATGTAAGGGGAAATGTATCCTTCTCATCATTAATTTTCCCTTGGTGTTTTGTAGAAATAACAGTCAAGCCTGAAGAGCAAATATGAGACCACTTCAGCACCCACATTGGTCACGATGTAAAGATTTTTCATAAAGAATATTCTAGGTGCTCTATTTTTAGCTCTTTTTCTTCCCTCTTTGTTAGAATGCTTCCTTTTTACAGTTACAGAATTATGTAATTATTTTATATGGAGCATTGCTATTGACCGGCTGTGTAGATCTCTCATAAGACAACACATCATGAAATCCCATAATTAGAAAAATGCTAATCAGGAACATCTGGATTGACAATGTTAAATCTGGATATGTTTAATGCTTTTTTCATAGATGCTTTTATATTTCAGACTAAATTTGAGGTTAGACCATTATTGAGATTATTTCTGTATGATGCTGGTAAAGTAGCTACTGTGATGGTCCCATCCTTTGTTTATCCTGTTTCTATGCATGAAGAGAAGAGGTGGTATTTATAATTCCTTATTACTCATCCACAATTGTGTCATTATACTTTGAATGCCAACTTCAAAGAGACTCAGTATTTTTCCCATTATATAACAGAACAATACACCTAAGATTCCATAAAAGTACCAAATATTGTGCAAATATTCCTGTGGCATATTTTAATCCAGAGGAATTGAATATTACCTACAATATTTAAACATTTTATGACATTTTTCAATAGTTTTAAGGTTTACAAAGCAGTTTAATGCATTATCCCTTTTGATCCTTACCAAAAACAAAACAAAACAAACACACCTTGTGAGATGTATGCTAATACTTTTTTTTACTCTTCTAGGTGAGAAAACTGGGGCTCAGATATACCCACTGGCTTGCTCAGGATTACAAAAGACTTAGTACAGAGCTCCTTTGAAAATATAATCGAAAAAGTGTAATTTGGTAAATATGAGTTGAGTCTGCAACCTGTTAGTTTGTGGTCAGATAGCATCACTTACTCTAGTCCTTGGTAAGGAATTCTATAAAAAGCTGCTTTTAGATTTAGCTTCACCCTTACACCTGTGGTCTAGCCATCCCTTCCCAGCAAAAGAAGTCCATTCATGTAAAAACAGAAGCAAGATTGAAATGTCTTAGGAAAAAAAAGGTGAAACATCTCCAAATTAGTATTCTCAATCCAGATGCTTTCAAATAGTATTTTTTCTATAGAAACCTGGCCAGCCTCCACAAAGGAGGCCCATTTTACTATTCACAAAGAAGTCAAATAAATTGCTGTGCTGCATGTATACAGACTTGACATGAGGAAAAGTGGGAATGATCAAAGCAAGGGGAACTCAGCCTATTGAGAAGAGCATTATGTTAGGAACTTGTTTGACACAGCAACACATGGAGTCACAGCTCTAAGAAAAATCTTGCAGGTATGAAAAGGTAGGTCCTGTGAAGTAGTATGGTTTTGAAGTCCTCTATGGCTCATTATATGAACAGCTTCATACATTACTCTCAGTAGAGTGGAGTTACAGTTTCATTAGTTAGCCAGAGCTCCCATGTAGAGATAGATGTTTCCAGACTTACCATTCTTTTCCTGAACTTGAAGACCCTAGAAAACTGTCCTTTGTCCTTATTGAGTTAGACCTAGAAAAATCATCTGGCTGCTATCATAGTTTTTGAAGGATGCTAGACAATGATTATTCATATGGAAGGTGTCACACACCTATCTTCATGACTTCTGCTAAGAAACATGGTTAAACTATTCTCAGTAAGTAAACAACATCTACATCGTTCCCAACAAGGTTATATTTCAAATCAAGAAGATCTCCCGTGTTCATGGGTTAAAAGTGTCATTAAAACATAATTTTGAATGGCAGGAGAATTGAAGTATTTGAGCACATGACCCAATATTTCTTAACAATATTCAATACCATACATTTCTGGTGCAACTAAAGAATATGGACAGGCCCCTGCAGTTTTGATATTAGTTATACTAATAATACTAATAACCCTTGGAGTGATAATATCACATTGAATTTTCAAGTCACTGCTATGTTTCTATTTCACAGACTTGAAATATTTTCAGTTATTTGCACAAAGTCTCCTAAGTTAAAGGTAGAACCACAAAGAAAGGAATGAAGTTTTGATTTCTAAAGGTTATTCTATCTCTGGGAGAATGATCCCTAACTATTCCATCCTAAGGAATAAAAATAATCATATGCCTTTCAGGTTATTGTAGAGATAGTCTGGACATAGATTATTACTTCATTTTCCCACAACAGTGAAAAAAAGGAGATGTCTAAAATTAATGACAGACATTAATGGATAAGAATATAGAGAATAATCAACCTCCAAGAGAGCTATTCTTTTGCTTACATCTCTAAACCAAAAAAGGAAAGGGAAGGTATGTAGCTGTTAAACGTGATTTAAGCCTATTGTCCATTTCCCACAAGGCTATTCTTGCTACTTTTCTTATCATGCTTCCCTTGTCCCACAATAGGGTTTTTTTTTGCATTTTTCCTAATAAAATCATTTTGTTCCAATAAAAACATTTTATTAATCTGTTGCTTTCTTATTTTCATGGGTTAATCTGTACTAAACAAAATAATAATTTATTCCCCATTGACATTATTCACTCTGAAGGAAATTCAAATACCTTTTCAGGTTTCAATTAGAACACTCTTCTTAGTAGAAGAGAGAATGTATACAGTCCACTATAGCAGCTGTCCTCAAAAACAACCACAAATCACTTTTACATATAATGGAAATTCAAAATGTCATGAGAACCTTTCTACTTACAGGTGTCTAAAGATTCATCCGAATCATCAGGGCAGTCAGGGTCCCCGTCACATAGCCAGCTCTGGGATACACAAGTCACATGATCATGGCAAAGAAATTCACCAGGATCACACAACTGTGGCTCTGAAAATGAAAATGTTTTAAAATAAAATATGAATGGTCTGAATATATGACCACAAAACAGCACAAAGATGAAATGTAAGAAAGCAATACATAAAGGGGATATGAATATGAAATATATTCCCTGTGCAAAGCTCAAACATAAGCAGCATTTATCTTAATTTTAGCATTTTACTTCAAGCATACAATCTGTTGATCACCTTATTAGTCAAATAGCTTCAATAGACAAGTACACTAAAAGAATGTGCTCTGAACATGGTTATTTTGAATTGGTTGTCACCTTTATTACAAGAGACTTCAAAAAATGTATAGACCACCAAGTGAGCAAATTTTAGGTACATTTGGTTATTCAAATGCATGCTTACTTCACATAACGAGAGCATAAATTGACTCAACAGCAACAGTATTTATCTTGTATTCTCTATTTCTTATCATGTTGCTCATCCCAAAACAGATGTTACTGCAGTATTATTCTAGTTCAATTCCACAAATATTTATTGAGTACCTACTATGTGTCAGGTACTGCTAGGTACTGAAGATAGAAACACAAAAACGTACCCTCAACATTCTCTCCTGTACCCCAAGGAGAAAGTAAAGTCATTCCTATAATTATAGTAGTAAATAAGTTATAGTAGTAAAAAAGTTAAATCTCTAGGGATTTCAGTTCTTTTCTTGAAAGAGAACTTTTAAGATGCTAGATTAATCAGCTCACCCTAAAAAAACTTTTGGGGTGATAATTTCCTTGAAAACAGTTTGTGTTTCTGTCACTTGCACTACCCAATTGCTGCTTCCCACAGGACTGCTACTCATATATATCCACCCTTAATATTATATCTGCTTAGGTGATTATGTTTGAACCATGTCTCTGTTCTTCACAAAGACATCACTTCCAGCTTTTCTAAAACACCTGAAAACTAGACTTTTTCTACAATAACTTGCTGAATTAGGCAGAATTTAGACTTAGAAAACACATTTTCCTTACTAGTGACATACTATGGAGAAGGAGAAAGAACAAAACAATGAGCATAGATATAGAAACAGAAGAAACTTTCAACACCATCTAACATAATTCCTTCATTTTAAAGGTGAAGAAATTGAGATGCAAGGAGGTTAAGTATCATGTCCAATATCACAGAGAAACTATACATCAAATACTAAATTTGAACCCACATCCTTTGCCTTGAGTCAGTGACAATTCTTCTGTAATATGTTACTCTTCTGAAATTTGGGGACCTGCATTCAAATTTTGCCACAGAGAATTGTACAACTAGGTGGCATAGTGGATGGAGGCCAGACTTGGAGTCAGGAAGACTCATATCCACAAGTTCAAATCAGGCCTCAAATATTTACTAGCTATGTGACCCTGGGCAAGTTACTTAACACCATTTACCTAAGTTTCCTCATCTATAAAATAAACTAAAGAAGGAAATGGCCAACCGCTCTAGCACCTTTGACAAGAAAATCTCAAATGGGGTCACAAAGTCAGATATGACTGAAATGACTGAACATCAATAAAATTTGTACCTTAGGCCAAGTATACTCAATTATGTATATATTGTACCCAATTGTATATAATACTGTATTTCTAAGATGGGGGGGAAGGGAGAGAAAGAGTGAAAGGGAGAAGGAGAGGAAGAAGAGATCATAGATATATTTATAACTACTTTCCCCTTTTTCCCATTCTATAGATGTGGATTTACCTTATTCTCCGGACTCTGCTTTGTTTGAAGTGAAAAGAGTTCTGGATTTGTGGTCAGAGAACCTGGACTCAAATTATAGCTTTTCTACTTTTCATGTATTCCTGGGTAACTCACTTAATATCTCTGGACTTAGCTTCATTATTTATAAAATGTGAAATTTATACAAGATGAACTTTATGGGTACTTCTAGTTCTAAGCCTATAGCCCAATTATATTCACTCTCCTCACTCTAGGCCTATTTATTATAATAACCAAGTTCTCCCCACCTCTGTGTGCAAGTTACTAAGTGAAATATGTGGGAAATAAAAGTTGAGACAATCATACACTATTCCTACCCTCAAGAATCATACAACTTAGTTGGGGATACAAGTTATATGAATCAAAAATAATGTTTCAAGTTAGCATATAAATATAAGAGAGGCATCATGGCACAATAGCTAGAAGACTGACCTCAAAGCCAGGAAGAACTGACTGCAAGTCACATTTCTATATAAAAATTACTCAACTCCTCAGTAGTCTAGGCAACTCTCTTAGACTATAAATTACAGGGTATATTAGAAGAGAGTTTCCTCAATTTAAAGTTAACTATGCCTATGAAACATTAGATCAATTCACTATCCCTAAGTAAGTATGAAATAAGTGTAAATAATCATTGAATATCATAGAATCTGAGGGCAGAGAGATCATAATGATGTGGAATTGTTAAGAGAAGAAATTAGTCCTTCACTTGGACCTTGATGGACAGGTAGGACTGAAATTGATGGAAGAGGAATTATACATGGCACATTCAAGAAACATTTGCAAAGAGTTTTCTCCTTTATGCAGTAAATATGCCTAAACCAAATTGCAAATGTCCTTCCAAAGTGCACTGTGTCTTTCTTTGAAAATCTTTAGTTCTGTGTAGTGAGTTTCAATTCTATGTAGACATATTAGACAGTGTCTGCACCTGGACATTAAACTACAAATGATGTTAAGACAATCTGAAGACCATGGAGCCTCCTTCAAATATTTATTGACCTCTAAATAGATGATACTTCAGAGAGGTTAGTTATAGTTCTTCTCACTTAATCCAAAGAAGATACTAAAAAGTGCTGTGGAGAAATGCATGATAGATATGGTCAAGGAAAAGTCCAGGCTTTGAAAGGATTGCAAGCATCCATTTTGTCTTTAAGGCAGGTTAAATGCTTAAATAAAATTCCATCCCATTTCCATGTTTCATCACCCTGACAGGCAAGAAGTCATTCTTATATATTATTTGAATCTCTCCTAGATTACTTTTCCTATGGTTTGGCATTTCGTGGACACAAAGAACAGTCCTTCAAGATCTTCCTTCAAATGTACAGACTCCACAAGCACCCAAATATTTATTCACAAATAAAATATAAGACAATTCAAAGCAATGTCGTTTGCATTTGAAGCCATGATTTACTTAAGGAGTCTCATCTAATCGAAGTCCATTTTGTGGCTTGCTATAGAAATCTCAAAGCTTTAAAGACAACCCTCATGCTTGCTGTTTTGGATTTTACATTATCCCCATAGGAAATAGCAGTTAAGAACAGCCTGTTATAACCAGCCTATTGATTTTTCAACCACATATGCCATTTTCAAGGTCAACTTCTAAAAGCATTGATGGTTGGCTTCAAATGAGTGAGTTTTCAATATTCTGAAGAGATTATTTTAAAATATACCCCCTCACTTGAATTCCTTGTATAAGAAGCTAAATATTCTTGGTGTGTTTTCTTATTTATCCCATTTAATTCTTCAGCATACATTTCTGAAATATTCAAATTAATCTTGTTTAAAAATGCCTTTTTATTATATGAAACAAAATGCTATATGCTGTAATTTAAAAAAAAAGCTTATGAGGACATGGAGGCAGTTCAGTTTACATCCCTAAGGAAGAAGATCAAAGCTGGTCACTTGAATATCATTTTATAATAATAGCTCCTTGGAACCAGAAGACAAGAAAAAGATTAGGACAACTAAAGACTGCATAGTCTATTGGGTATGGTTTCATCTTAGCAATGGAGAAAGCTAAGTAAATTATTCCTTTTTTACTGAGATGAAAATACATTTGAGAATTTATTTTAATGGGAATTTATAATAGAATTTTCTTAACATTTTAAACAGAAAATTTAGTGGTGAGATTTTACGTCTAGAAAATGATGTGGACTTGGGCTCAGAACTTATCTTTCCTTATTTATTACATTAAGGTTATGGAATGCAATGTTATTATCTGGAATCTCTGAAAAATAAGATGAATTACAGAAACCAGGAGCTAAGTTAATCACTAACAAACTTTATAACACTGCAATTTTTAGTACCTCAATTATTTAAAAATTCCTTAATAATTCCATATTTTTCCCAAGGATTTAATATGCTAGGTAAATACTAATGAAAAAGTAGGTCTGTCAACATAAACAATGAGCTTCTAATGTTTGAATTTTTTTTGTAAAGGAAGATACAAAAGAAATAGAAAAGAATATTATTTGACTTTTTAAGGATTAAAAAGTTATGTATGTATGTGTATGTGTGTGCATGTATTACAGTACATGCACACATATCTTATAACCTAAATCTCAAGCAATTTAATGTGAATGTGAGCTGAGACAACAGAAATGCTGACTTTCTGAACAGAAAGCAAATTATTAAGGAATATTGTTCATCCCAGTCTATCCAAAGTGATGTGGGGGAGAAAATATTCTAATTACTGCTAAATATAGAAATGTAGATTAAAGCAATTAAAACAATTCTAACATTGTACCTCACACCCATTAGATTGGCAAAGATGACAACAAATGAAAATGATAAATAAATGATAAATAAATAAAACAAAATGAAAATACAGTCTAAGAGAAAGCATCCATTTTAATGCAATGTTGATGGAACTGTGAATGGGCATAACATTTAGAATTATATATAAAAGTCTACTAAGCAGCACAAACCTTTTAGACTCAGCTAAATGATTGCTAGGCCCATACTTAAACAGATAAAATAAAAGGAAAAGGACCTAAATGTATGAAAATATTTATAGCAATGCTTTTGATGCAACATATTTTCTATTACTGCAAGCTGATGGATTTATGGTTCAGAATGAGACATATTATATATATATATATATATATATATATATATATATACACACACACACAAACACACATATACATATACGTACCTATGTGTGTATGAATATATATGTGTGTATACATACATGTATGCATGCATATATATTTGGACAAAGTGAGAATTTGTTTTACTTCATTGGATATTTATTACAATAGCTTTTTTTTTCTTTTCAGTGAGGTAGGGTGTAGGAGGGAAAGAAAACAGATTTCTCAAAGAACTAAAGCATACTATACATGTGGAACTTTACATTCTTTTTCATATGAGCTGACTATATTTTTACATTTAGAGTTTATAATTTAATCTATGAAGACAACACAAAAAAGGAGCTGGAAGGATGGGAGGAATGAAGGTATTCAGTGTAGGGACGTGGTGCTGATTTCCAGGAAGTTAAAAGTATAGCTGGAAATACAATGAAATTTGATGGGAATGGACACCTCCTTAAAATGGAGGCCCCAGAAGGAATGTACAAATCAGAGAAAGGCGTCAGTATAGCAGAGGAATCTTCCAGGATGAGAAAGTATCAGGGTTGAGGGATGTTCCAACATGAAGCTGCAGATGATGTGTGCTATTGAAATAAGGAAAACATTAAAGTACCATAGGGTCAGATAAGACTTCAATTCCTTTTCCCTCATGTCCTTATTCCCTTACTGCCCTGGCTCCAGTCAGACTAACACAACAGAAATTAGTGGAGAATATATAACTATGTAATCATACACTATTCGTACCCTCAAGAAGCCCACAAATTACCTTGGAAATTATTTAGTTCCAAATCAAATTCCTTTTTTTTTCCTTCTGCTTCTGCAAATTTTTTTTGCACCTAGCCCTATTGCCTTGGTTCAGACATCTTGTTTCACAGGCTTTGTTCTAGAATACTGATTCCTTACACCAAAATATTCTCAACCTATGTTTCTACTTGCTGTTTTTTTTCTTTTCATGGGATGATGGACTCTGGTAGCTGACCCTCATGTTCTTTTTGGCTTGAACATTTAGGACATAAAGTTCTGCTTCTTGCTGCCTTTGCTAACTTTTTAGTCAGCATTCTCAATCCTTTCTTCTAGAGATACTTTTTTCTGTTTTCTGCCTAAATTCCAGCATGATCATAGGAAAAATTTATAACATTTTCTCTATATATAATGGTGGGAATCGATTGAATAGCTCAATTAATGACCTTATTCCACTTAAAGTAATGAACAGGATGCTACATTCTAACAGCTTTGTCATGTGAGAACAGATCTCAATTGAATCAGTCAATCAGAGGTATGAACTAGGTACTAATAAAGAAGACCTAAACATCTTCATTGAGTAAATGAGTCAATCAATCTGAGGTATTCTAATTAGATGTGAGAGGAAGTCTGTGGAATTTGGTTGAGGAGAACTGACCATACCCTGTGATATTATTATAGCTCAGTGAGCTAATTTAGAATCAAGGGTTTGTGTATCTAGCAGTGTCTCAGAGAGAGCCATTCCAGCCAAGATACTGATAAGGAACTTCTGGAATGGATGTGATAGTGAGACTGAGCCTCTTCTTCCACCACCCCATATACAATATTGACCATAAGAGAGCTAGAAGACTGATTTTTTTTTTTATCGGTATTCAGGCAAGATTTCTGGAAAACAGTGAGTGGCAACAATGCCTACAGCAGATATCAAGGACAAACTAAACAGCTTCATGACTCTGCTAGAAATTCCATTCTTAGCATACTATCACTCCTCATATGTACATCATCACTTTTTTTTTCTAGCACACATAGATTCTTTAGAACTTATTTAAAGAAGATAATCATGCAGATGAGGTCAGACTCCAGTAATGAATGATTAAGGGTGGGAAGTGGCTGGAGGCTACCTGGAGGTGACAGACATTGGTGGGCTAGGCCAGTTCCAGGGTGGAACAGGAGGATCAAGGCTGGGCTAAAGACTTTGGCAGAGCCACCACTTAAGGCCCACGCTCAGGCAAATACCTTATGTGGGAAGATTGAAGGAGAGCTCAAGGGGGATCCCAGAGCCTGTACCTCAAAGATTCAAAGGGAGTTCAAGGGGACTCCCAGAGCCTGCACCCCATCAATACCATGATGCAACAATCTTATTATTTATTATGATGTTCACCTTCTCTTTCTCTAATAACCACTCATCATTCTACCAGCGATATGTACAGTAGCAAGGAAAAATGCTATATATAGTTATTATTGAAGTATTGGTGAAATAAACGATTCAGATACCTCTGATGTCCAAAATTGGTAGAGATGCTGAGTTAGGTTTAGATGAGAACAACAAGAAACTTCAGATTTCCAAGATGGGAGGTTCTAACATAGAAGAATCCATTTGTGAATGATTTTAGAAAAAGGGCAGGGTAGGGATTCCAGCTAGGATTACCAGACCTGTGTAGAACAGGAGGCTACCTAACCCACACAAGCCTTATCTATCTGTTCTCTACTCTCAATTTACAAAATAGTATTCAATTTGAACCAGAAAAGAGCCTAGCAACCATTAGAGACAGCTCTCAATGAAAGGAATATAGTCTTGAACAAAGAATCTCAATTCTAGAACACTCTTCAGGCCTTATCGAGATAAGCTAGGGCAAATCAACTGGGAGGAGATAAGCTATGAAATTATATCATCATTAATTTAAAGACCCTTCTCCACTGTACTTTTCTATCATGTCTCTTAAATAAATTTTTAAAAATCAACACCACACTTTCCCCCTTTCTCTTTGGTATCAAATGCCAGTCAAAATTCATGTGAACAGCACCAATGCCAGCAATAATGACCTGAAGCACATGACAGAAATCTATGAATAGAACCATAAAGGCCCAAGGAAATGACACTCCTGGCTGAAAAAAATATATGAAGAGGGGAATTCTCTTATCACCAGTTTCAAGGGCAGTGAGACAGTGACATAAAAATAATTTTTAGATTTTGTGAGGGGATGTCAGGGAGAGAAAAATATATCTTTCTTTAGAGAAACACAGTAGTAATTAATTGTTTTTTGTGCTTCGTGATGGCTAGAAAATTTGCAATCATTCTATGCCTTATTAAGCAGTGTTTTTGGAGCTCCAAATGGCAACACATGTTCACAGAAATCTCTTAGTCAAAACCAAGGCAAAATTGAAAAAAAAGAATTTAAGAAGTACATAATTCTCAGGAATGAACTACAATCATTTATCATATTTATCATAATGAATGAAAGGGAAAGTATCTTTGTAAACATTTCTAATCCAATTTGACATTTAATTTTCTTGAAGAAAATTTTTTTTTGCTTTTTTCTTCTTCTAGCTCATTTAAACACTAGTAAGTTTTTTTATGCTTTCCAGCCAGTTGTATAAAAATTATAAAATACCTATCCAAACCCTTCTGCAACCAAAACTCTACCAAAAGAAAAACTGACATTAAGAATTCTATTCTTTTATTTAGCATGAGACATGAAACTTATTTTTCATGGAAACAAAGCAAGTATATTTTACTTGGTTCAATCAAGATTTTATTATTGTTGGACAAAGATTTTACAGTTGTTTTTAACTTACATGATTTCTATTTGTCTTTGGTCTCTCTCTCTCTCTGTTCAGCTGTCTGTCTCTCTTTCCCTCACTGCCCCCTCCTGTGTGTCTCTGTATGTCATTATCTGTCTCTATCTATCTCTCTCTACTTCACTGTAGTCCTCCTCCTCTCTCTCTCTGTCTCTCTCACTCTGTCTCTGTCTCTCTCTGTCTCTGTCTCTCTCTCTCTCT
>JAQQSW010015786.1:0-11812 GCA_028646575.1 Pseudocheirus occidentalis | reverse complement strand
TCTTTTCTATGTTTGGTTTTGTTTCTCTTTTCCCATTGTTCACTCCATTGTCTACAACACCTATACAACCAGACTATTGCACAATGTGAAAGAGTTTGCAGATCATATACATAATTGTATGCCACCATGGCGGGGGTGGGGGGTGGGGAAGAAGGGGAGAAAAATCTGAAACTCAAGTGATTCTGGAACTGAATCTTGTAAACTAAAAGTAAACAAACAAGTCAATAAAAAATTTTTTTTAAATCAGCTCTGAAAGACTTAGTAACTATGATTAACACAATGATCAACCACAACTCCAAAGGACTCATGAAGAAACACACTATCCACGTCAGACAGAGAGCTGATAGATTCAAAGTGCAGATGGAAACGTTTTTCCCTTTCCTTTTTTTGTGGGGGGAAGGTATGGCTAATACGGAAATTTGTTTTCCTTGACTATACATATTTGTAATAGGCTTTGTTTTTCTTCCTTCTCAATGAGTAGGGGAAGATGAAAGGGATGAAAGACAATTCAGAACCAAAAATAAAATAGAATTTTTTTAAATTTAAGCTTATTTTCCTTTTCTTTTCTCGTACAAGGAGATTCATCTTTGAACTGGGAAAGCTGGAATAAAAATGGCTAGCAGCAACGATACACACAAGATAAATGAAAATATGATCAGCCAACTTCTAGTTACCATAAAGGCATTCAAAGCACCAGACGCAGACAAACTCCATTTTCCATGCTGAAAGAACTTGTACATGTGAGAGCTGACCCAAGGGTTAGTGATCTTTGAAAGTGCTTAGAGAACAGGAACGGACAAATGTTTTCATAATCTTTTTTAAAGGAAGAGGGAGAAATCTATAAGCTATCAAACCAATGTTCCCAACTTCAATTCCTGCCAATTTCTAGGAAACACTAGAAAAGGAATAGCTTCTGAGCCATTAGAAAGAAAAGCCAGGATTAGTCAAAGCCAGCATGGCTTCATCAACAGCCAGTCCTACTAGATAAGCTTCATTTCCTCTCCTGAAAGAGGAACTAGACTCATTGGCCAGAGAAATGCTAGAGACCCCAGACACAGATTCCAGTAGAGCATTCCAGTCATGTCCCTGCTCTCACTGTGAACAGAACAAAGAGCAACAGGACACATGACAGGACATTTGGATAGAGACAGAGCTGCCTGAATGACTGGATCCAGAGGGAAGCCATGAATGAGTTTATTTAAACCAGTTGGAAAGGCAGTATCGTAGACTACGATGAACTCAAAGATTTGGAATTGGAGCATGTTGGCTTCCAGTCCCAACTTGTACACACCTACTACACCCTGATGCCTTTAACAAGTCCTTGGACTTCAGTTTCTTCACCCATAAATAAGAATAATAATAGTATTTATATTTTATTCTAAGTTGTACAAAGTGTTTTACAAATATCTCATCTGATCCTATCAACCCTTGGAGGTAGATGTTATTATTCTGCTTTACAGATGAAGAAACTGAGGTAGGGGCTAAGGGACTTTCCCAGAATCACACAGTAAGTGCCTGTGGTCAAATTTGAACTCAGATTTTCCCAACTCTAGGTCTAGTGTTCTGTCTACTGAGCCACCCAGTGGCCAAATAAATGAAGTCACTGAACGACATGACCTCTATGACTTCTTCCAGATTTAGATCTATGATCCAATGAAGGGCAAAAGACAGCTGTGGCAGAGTCCTAAGGACCTAACTCTGAGCCTGTGCAATTCCATATTTTAATCCATTACTGGGATAAAGGCATAGATAGCAAACTTCTAAACTTCATAAACCACTAGAAGAAGAGAAGGATGGAACAGATGATGGCTCAGCTGGCAAAATTATGATCCAAAAGGGTCTTGACATGATCATGGACCAATCCAAAGAAAATATTGGGGGGTTTTTTGGTTTCGTTTTTTGGTTGTTAGGGTTTTTGTTTTGGGGGGGGTTTTGCCTTTTGGAGGACAGTTGGGGTTAAATGACTTGCCCAAAGTCACATGGCTGATAAGTGTGTCAAGCATCTGAAGGGAGATTTGATCTCAGGTCCTCCTGACTCCAGGGCCGGTGCTCTATTCACTGTGCCACCTAGCTGCCCAGAAGATGTTATTAATAAAGATAAATTTAAAGTTCTACACTTTAAAGTCCAAAAAAAGAAATTTTAAATAAAGAAGCTTCACAAGTACAGGATAGAGAAAAGGAACTCAAAGGGCAGCTCTTGTGGAAAAGGTTTGGAGATTTTCACAGACTGGAGGCTCAACACAAGAGAACAGAGGGATATGGAAACAAACAAACAAAAAACTCTAATGCCAGGTCGGGCTGCTTAAGAGACTCATCCTTGAACAAGCAAGCTAAGAATCCATCTTGATTTCCTGCTCAAGGCCAATGTTGAAGGATGGCATTGAGTTCTGGACCTGCCATTTTGGGAAAGAAAGGCCACCCACTGAAAAAATAAGTCTTGTCTTGTCCAAAAGAGAGACCATGACTGTGAGAGTACAGGAGAATATGCCATACACACAGTTCTTTTGAAGGAACTAGCAATATTTACCTGGATGTTTACACAGAACTGGGACAACACTGTAAACAGTAACAGCAGTATTGCATGACAATCAACTTAGCTGTTCTCAGCAATACAGTGATCTAAGACATCTCTGAAGAACAAATGATAAAAAATGGGATCCATCCCCCGAGAAAGAACGGATAAAGTGTGAATGCAGACTGAAGCAGGCTTTGTTCACTTTGTCTTCTTGGATGGGGTTGCCAATGTTTTCTTTTACAATACAACTAATATGAAAATATGTTTTTCACGACTACACATGTATAACCTCTATCCATTGACTTCTCAATGATGGGGGTGGGAGAGGGAGGAAGGGAGAGAATTTAGAACTCAAAATTTTTTAAATGAATGTTAAAAATTGTTTTTACATGTAATTGGGGAAGATAAAATACTAATTTAAAAAGAATATGTTCTCATGTCAAGAGATACCAGAGGGAGGAAGAGAGGTAGAGGAGGGTTGGGTAAGGAGTAATGGAATTAAAAGAAGCAACAGGGATGCCCAAATATATCATAGATGATTGTGAAAGGAGAGAAGTGAAAGCCTAAAGATAAGGCACGATATGGTCATGATAGCAGCCTTCAAATATGACAGAATCACAGAATTTCAGGCCTGGAATAGACTTCAGCACGCACTGGGTCACATCTATGCTCAAAAAAAGAGTCCTTTCTGGGGCGGCTAGGTGGCGCAGTGAATAGAGCACCGGCCCTGGAGTCAGGAGTACCTGAATTCAAATCCGGCCTCAGACACTTAACACAAAAAACTAGCCGTGTGACCTTGGGCAAGTCACTTAACCCCAACTATCCTCCAAAAAGTGAAAAAAAAAAAGAGTCCTTTCTGACAGCCAGGAAGAAGTGTTTGCTTCAAGACTCCAGTGAGGGGGAGCCTGCTCCTTCCCAACGCAACACATTCCACTTTGGGATAGTGCTGTGGTTGGGAAATATCTCCTGACATCAAGCCCAAATGTGCCTCTTTGCCATTCCTAATCCCTTTCTCTGAGTTCTTAACTCAGGCTAAACAAAGCATGTCAAATTCCTTTCCTACAAATCAATCACTCAAATATTCTGAAGAATGTCATTAGATCCAGTTGGACAATGCTGCTTCCTTCCTTCTTCCCTCCATCCCTTCCTTCCTTCCTCTCTTCTTTCCTTTCTTCCTTCTTTCCTTTGTCCCCATGGAGAATCATGTACTTACATGTGGGTGTCCTGCCCAAAGGAAAGTATAGAGCTCTAGAGTCTGGAAAGACTTATACAAACTGACTGATACTCAGTGAGACAAGCAGAACCAGGAGAACATTGTACACAGTAACAGCTACATTGTGTGATGACTGACTTTGATAGACTTAGCTCTTCTCAGCAATGTAAGGATCTAAAACAAGTCCAAAAGACCCATGGTGGAAAATGCCATCCACATCCAGAGAAAGCACTATGGAGCTGGAATAGAGATGGAAACGTACTATTTGCTCTCTTTTTTGTTTTCTTTGTTTTGCTTTTCTTTCTCAAGGCTCCTCCCATTTGTTCTAATTCTTCTGTACAACATGACTAATGTGAAAATATGTTTAATAAGAATGTATATGTACGGCCTATATCATATTGCATTGCACAGTATCTTGCAGAGGCTGGAGAGGAGGGAGGCAGAGAAAATGTTAAACTTACGGAAGTGAATGTTGAAAACTAAAAATCAATTTAAAAAAAAAAAGAAAAGAAACAGAGCTCTAAAAGACCGGACTCTGGTAAGGCCCGTTAGGGTTCAAGTAGAGGTGCCTGAGTGCGCCTTAGACACAAATCACTTTGGCTCTCACTCGTTGACCAAGATTGGTCTCAACCTAAGCCTCGGTTGGTCATTCTTTAGGCTTAATGACTCAAAATGAGGGTAAAGAGCAATTGTTTCTGTTCTGGCCAGAAACCCTGAGGGTCTTTCCCTCCCAGATTGATTTTTTAATAGGTAAAAGAGGTTGTCTTTTGCCTCTTTTCTTACCTAGCTTTAAGGTGTTGCCTCAAAGAACCTAAGACCTGGGAAAGACCTTAGCTTAAAAAGGCCCAGGTCTCCCACTGTACCCAGGGCCATCTCCGGTCACCCTGATCTATATCTCACCACTGGACCTGGATGACTCTGCAGGAATGAGACTGGTGACTTTGCACAGTCCTGCCTCCTTTAAATCCAATTTACTTGCAAATCAAGACATCACCTTCCTGACATCACTGAAAGACAAACAATAACCACAACATATCCACCCCACCCACTCTGAATCTTCTCTAATATTCTTATTTCCTTCACCTAGTCCTCATATGGCATGAACTGGGGGCTCTTCACCCATATTTGTTGCCATCTTATGGATGTTCTCCAATTTCTCAATGTCCTTTCGAACATAACACAAGACTCCAAGTGGAGTCTGACCATGGCAGCGTCCAGTGAGACTGTCACCTCCTTAATGATGAAGGGAAAAGAACTATCTATGCAAAAATAATCCCAAAAGCTAGAAATAACTCATGTGTACGATTACTGTGGAATGACTGAACCTACTAGGCTAGATGAATATTTAATCAATTCAACAAGGATTGTGCCTCCTTTTGTGCCTGCCACTACACTAATCACTGAGAATTAAAAAGAAAAAGGGGGGGGGGAATCCCTATCCTCAAGGTACTTACATTCTAACAAGAAAGTCAACTGTTTACAAAAAGGTACAAACAGAATGGATGAAAAGAAACTAGAGAAGAAGGGTCCAGCAGTTAGGGGAGCCAGAAAAGGCTTCCTAAAAAAGATGGGGTATCCATAGAAGGGAAATATATTAAGAAATATTAGATTTTTGTGAGGTTAGGCAAAATGAAGACGGCAGAATCAAAAACAATAATATATTGTAAACAAGAAAATAAATTAATTAAATTTTAAAAAACAATAATATATACTCAGGTAACAGAAAGAAATCCCAGAAAGAAAGTAATAAAGGACATTCGAAAGTTGGCCCATAACAAAGGAGGTGATCTTATTAGGACCTTGTTAAAGTTACTGTGTGATTTACTTTGCTAGTGGTAAATAATGGTGGGGGTACCTTGGTGGCACAGTAGACAGAGTGCCAGGCCTGGTTCCTGATTTAAAATCTGGCCTCTGACACTTCCTAGCTGTGTGACCTTGAGCAAGTCATTTAACCCTGTGTGCCTCGGTTTCCTCATCTGTAAAATGAGCCAGAGAAGGAAATGGCCAAACAGCTCCAGTGTTTTGTTTTGTTTTTCCAAGAAAACTCCAAGTGGGGTCACAAAGGGTTGGACAAACCAAAAAATGACTAAAACAACACCAATAATTGTGGTGATGGTGGTAGTGGTTTTATGGACAATCATTTCCTTGGTTCTTCTCTGCAGAAATAAATATGCATGCATGTTGAATAAAAATATAACAAGAGGAACATCAGTATATACCATTCTCTCACCTGTCTCAGATTTATAGTGGCAAACACCACCATTATTGCCACAAAGACATCTAATGCCCTAAGCCTTTGAAAACCTGCACACAATCTTGAATCTCTGAGGCTTAAAGGGGTCCTCAGGACTTGGGGAATAATCGCATATTTGGAGGCCTTATCAGGTTTTCATCTCACGAATTATTAGGAAAGAATATTTTAAATGCCTATCAGGGGAGAAAACACCTTGCTTCATAAAATAAGGAATGGGTTGTACTTCCACTGAGGGGCAAAGGATTTAATATTTTAAAAGGATAAAGTGGGAGGAAAAAATCAGCAGCCAGATGCAACCACAGAATGACTTGTTGGCACTACTCTAGTATAGATCAGACTCTCCTTCTCTGGGCCAGTCCAGATGTTTTCTCATCGTTTGCATATCCACCATAAAACAGATACCCAAGTCCACAATTCTTCCAACAGTGAGTCACTCAGGTGTCTGTAATTCACTGTAGCCTTGCTGTAATATCCTTGGGCTCTCTGCCAGAGGACTGGTAAGTGGTCATAGCAATAAATCATGTTTCCATTGAGTTTCCAAGTTTACAAAGCACCCCTCTCCAAAGCATTTTGTGAGGTAAGATATGGGAGGATTACTAGCCCCATTTGGCAAGAGAGAAGACAAAGGTTCAAAGAATTTATGTGACTTCCCTAAGAGCAGGCAGCTCCTGAAAAGCCCAAACTGGGATTCAGACCGAATGCCTCTATCTTAGTGTTATCAGGAAATCACAGAACCACAGATTTAGAGTTGGGCAGGACTTCAGAGGTCATCCAGTCCAAACTCCTAATTTCCCAGTGAGGAAACTGAGGTTTAACCACATAACCAAGAGGTTATGTGATTGCCCAGGATCACACAGCTTGCAAGTGTCTGAGGCAGACTTTGAATCCAAGATTTCCTGCCTCCAGACCCAGTACTCAATACGCGATTTTCATGCTACTCACTCCAGGTTCCCAGTTACAGAAATCCAGCTTTGTACCCGTAGCAAATCCATGTTACACAAAAACCCATACTAGAGCGTAGAGACATAATCAAATTTCATTTTGCTCACAAGCATCTACAAGTTACTGAAAGCACTGATACCTAGAATCTGAATATAGTCCAATGACTTTAGGGTTCATTGAAAAGTGCTATATTTGCTTCACTAATTCTACTGCCTGTAACTTACTCTATTATAGACAGCGCCATTTTCCTCACAGTTCCTGGATCTGTGTCTTCTTTTCCAAAGGAAGTCACTCTCAGCATGGAGTAGGCATTGGCCGTCCTCTCCATAATATCCTGGGAGATTTCTAGAGGATAGCTGCTGACACAAAGGTTCGATTCAAAATTTGTTGAGACACTCGGCTGCGGGGACTGTTCGAAATTCATCCATACATCTTCTAGTATGTTGTTGGGTGCTAAGGGACGCAATTTATCAGGTGAGGTCAACACCAATTCATCATTCTTAAGAATGGTTTGCTTCAACTCAGACTGCTTTTCAAAGATCTGAGAAGCAACTTCGTCCATATGGCTGGCCACATTTTCCAAAGGTTTCGTTATTTCTATTGCAGGGACGCACGGAGAAGGTGTTTCCGGACTTGTTACAAGTGATTTTACTTCAGATATAGCAGAAGTTGGAAGAAGTATGGATTTTGAAGGTAGTGCCTATTTAAAGTTCAAAAAATAACATTCAGTATTTCTATTAAGCATTAAGT
Organism: Pseudocheirus occidentalis; assembly: GCA_028646575.1. NCBI lineage: Eukaryota > Metazoa > Chordata > Mammalia > Diprotodontia > Pseudocheiridae > Pseudocheirus > Pseudocheirus occidentalis. Next base: position 4,138 of record JAQQSW010015786.1, on the reverse strand, counting down.
AAGACAAAATAGGTGGAAATTAATTAACATTTCTCTTAAGGACATAAAGACTCTTTTGAAGCATCAAATGAAATTTGATTTGGGGATATCGTTTGGCGCTTTTGTGTCTGCATCTTATTATCGATTAAACCCAAAGTAAAGTACAATTTTAAGAGAAGTTCAAGAATAGAAAAACCAAAGTCAAACCTTCCCTCTTCCTTCTTCAGCATTGCACTGAAGTCATCCCAACTCAATGAGGGACTGTCATCTCCCTTTTGATGCAGCTGCCAGGTTGATTTTTCCCCAGCATAAGGTAACCATGTCATCCCAAGTTCAATGAGCACCATTGATCCCCCGCACCATTGACTCCCCATTACTTCTAGGATCAAATATAAACAATCCTTTCCTTGACATTCAAGGCCCTTCACAGCCTGGTCCCTTCTTGCTATTTCTGCTTCTCGCCTTCTCCTCCTAAGTCCATGCACCCAGAGAGCCAGGTACTCTGGCTTAGTAGCTGTTTCTCTGCACCAACAAAACTAAATCTCCTGTCTCCTGCTTTGCTGTCCACCGTGGCTGGAATACTCTGAGCCCTCACGCCTTCGTCTGGCTTCCTTCAGTCCTAACTCTAATTCCCACTATCTGCCAGAAGCCTTTCCCATCCCTTCCACTTCCAATGCCTTGCCCTCTGACATTACCTTCTACCTAATCTGTAGGTAGCTTGGACATACTGAATTGTCTCCATGTTTTCTTCTCCAATGCAATCTCATCCCTAGCACTTAAACAAGGGCCCAACACACTAAATGGCTATTGACTAGCTATTGATGATCTGCATGGCCTCGGGCAGGTCACATCAGTGTCTAGGTCAACTTTTGCTCCCACATAAAATGAAGGGACCTGTAAGGTCTCTTCCTTCTCTGGACCTATGCTCCTACCCTAAGATTCTTAAATGGCATCCCTTTCTGGTTAAGTCTCTATGGCCACTGGGACTACCCCCTAGCCCCATGTCTAACACCCTTAAGTCCCTTAATCTCTCCCTGCTTTAATGTCTCCATCTGGAAAATGAGGGGGGGGAGGGGAGAGGGCCTTTGAGGTCCCCAGTCTGGTTCTCAAGCACTTAACCTATGTTTACAGTGGCTCCCAGAAAGGCATACTGTCTTCAATAAACCATTCCAATATCTAATAACCTTAAAGTATTTTTATAGCCACCCTCTAAATGTTTCTTGCTACTTTTTAAAGCCCATTTCCTCTTTTTCAGAGTATTTTAATGAAAGTTACTTTTTCTTGTATTCCAAGAAATGTCTTATAAGTGAAAAAAAAAGTTTATTCGCATATGTTAAAAATCCTTTAACCAAGGAATGTTTTCCTTTGAAATACTCCCAGCAATTAAAGGAGGGACAAATTTACCACCAGTTATAAAACAAAAAAATCACTTTTGGTATTCAGATACTCTCACACATTTTTTTCATGCATTCCCATGATTTAGTGAGTCTATTTACATATTAATATGGCTTCAGTCAGGAGGGTCTCTAAACACTCTAAGGAGCTCTGCCCCTCCCCAGGGGCACTGATTGATGTTCTCACTCCTGGCAAGACCCTCTGGGCCTCACCTCTTTCATCTGTCAAATGGGAACACTGGAGCCCATAGCCTCAGAGGGACCTCCGATCTTATGAGCCTAACTAATTTAACTTTCTGGGCCTCATGGAGAGGACTGGCCTAGATGGCCTTGAGGTCTTGTCCAGTTTGAGATCCATGACCCCATAATTCTAGGTCCCTTAACCTCCCTGGACCTCAGTTACTCATCTTTAAAATAAAGGCAAGGGGCCAGGGGGTTCCTAAAATCCCTTCTGACTCTATCTCAGTGAGCCAAGGCGATCCCTTTAGATTCTGCATGATACATACAGGGTTGAGCACAAGCAATGGATTGGGCAGCACAGTGTTTAGAGCACTGGGTCTGGAATCAGAAGACCTGAGTTCAAATCTAGCCTCAGACACTTTGCAGCTGCATGACCTTGGGCATGTCACTGAACCCTTCTACCTCAGTTTCCTCTTCTGTTAAATGGATATAATAAATCAGCAACCCCCCAGGGTGGTTGTGAAGATAACACGGGGCAGTATTTTTAAGCATTTTGCAAAACTGAAAGCAGTATATTACTTATATTGTAAATATATTATTACACACCAGCTGTCATTACTGTAGTGATTATCATTGTCATTAAGATTATTTAATTATGAGTTAAGTGCAACAGGATAAGAAATGGAAACTCTCCATACAGGAAAATGAGTGCTTAAAACACTGGAGGAAAATCTGATCGAGGGGCCTGACCACCTGGCTGGAGCTGCTACAACTTTCTTGCTGTTTTTCAGCCATTTCAGTCACATCTGACTCTCTGTGACCCCATCTGTGGTTTCCTGGGCAGAGATAGTGGTGTGGTTTGACCATTTCCTTCTCCAGCTCCTTATACAGAGAAAGAAACTGAGGCAGACAGAGTTAAGTGACTTGCCTAAGGTCATATATCTAGTGGGCATCTGAGGGATTCAAACTCAGCTCTTCCTGACCCAATGATATTCCCTGGGATGCTCCTGCCAAGGGATTACATTAAAGGTATAGAACAAAAGCCGAAAAAATGTCATAAAGTCTTTCTTTTTTCTGACTACTAATGATTAGGAAGTGAGAGAATGAGTTTCTAGCCAGAGGCAATGAGGGTACATGATGGCCTTACAGTTAAACCTTAAGCAACAGCCAGAGCTGGAGGAAATGAGGAACAGCTGAAAGAGCTGGTTCTAGAGCCGGAGGATCTGAATTCAAGTTCTACCTCTGACACACACTCCCCAGGTAACCTTGGCCCATCACTCTGGGTCTCAGCTTCCTCATCTATAACAGCAGTGACTGGAAGGTCCCCCAGCGCTCAACTTCAGATCCTGAAGTCCCCAGGGGACCCACTTACATCTCCCAGGTTCCTCTCGGCGATGTTGGGCTTAAACATCTTCTTGGAGTAGTAGAGAATGAAGCATATGCACAGGGGTGTGATCCCTTCATCTGTGCAGACGTTCACGTCGGCTCCGCTGTCCAGGAGCAGGTTGATGATGGCGTTGTGGCAGTGAATCTGGGAGGGAGAGACCAAGGGCAGAGGACTCAAGGGCCAAGAAGAGAGGCAGAGACAGAAGCGCTTCCCTTCCATCCACTCTGCAAACTTAAAAATGCTATAGAAGCATTATTATATGATTTATTCATATTTGGGGGGCTAGTCATTCAGTAACATCTGACTCTTCACGACCTCGTGGACTACTGTATGCCAAGGCTGTCCATGGGATTTTTTTTTGGCAAAAACACTGGACCGGTTTGTCATTTCTTTCTCCAGTGCATTAAGACCAACAGAGGTTAAGTGACTTGACCAGGGGCACACAGCTAGTAAGTGTCTGAAGCTGGACTTGAACTTAGGTCTCCCTGACACCAGGCCCAGCGTTCTATCCACTGAGCCACTGGCTGCCTCCATAATTTATTTATAATGATCATTGAGATATTTATCAAGTGCTTTGCATACCTCAAAACACTATGTAAATGTTATTAGGTATTATTTACCATCATATTATTCCTTTATATTAACGAGTTTAATTAGGAATTTACTTATAATAACCAATAAGATATTTGTAAAGTATTCTGCAAAGAGCCATGTGTTACCTTCTCTCTCATTCTTATTGTCTTTATTCCTTATTACTACGATCACTATTCTGGGCTATTTCATTCAATCCTAAGAACAGCCCCACAAGGTAGCTGCTAATATGGGCCCCAATTTACACAGGAGGAAATAGGCAGAGATTGACACTGCCAGAATCACGCGGCTAGTAAATGTCCGGGGCAATATTTGAACTCGGGTCTTCTTAACTCCAGGTCTGGTGTCCTAGACATCGCACTGCCAAGGCACCTCATCTGTGCCTCTACTTATCTTCCACTCCATTTTTATGGTGTGGCAAAAAAAAAAGCTAATCTGATTATCCTTCCTCATCTTTAGACTGTCACAATAACCTCCTAATTAGTGTGGGTAGTCAGCTGGCACAGGGGGCAAAGTGCTGATCCTGAAGTCAGTATCTGAGTTCAAATTCAGCCTCACTTACTGTTAGGTCTCTGATACCTCACGTGGGGAGGAGACTCCTAAAGAG